>JAJSOF020000001.1:29655302-29670302 GCA_025594305.2 Periplaneta americana
GAAAGAATATTGCTGAAACTGATCAGGAAGAGGAAAAGAAACTGGCTGAGTCACTGGCTGAGAAGAAATTGCCTACTGAAGGATGAGCTGGAAGAAATGGTGAACGGGAGAAGAGTCCGGAACGGAAGAAGATACCAGATGATCATTGAGACATATGGATCATATGCGGAGACTAAGTGGAAGGTGGAAATGCTGGGTTCGCAATGAAGAACCTGTTCCTGAGCAGAAAACTATGCATGAATGAATGATCGATAGATCGATAGATAGATAGATAGATAGGTAGATAGGTAGACAGGTAGACAGATAGATAGATAGATAGATAGATAGATAGATAGATAGATAGATAGATAGATAGATAGATAGATAGATAGATAGATAGGTAGATAGGTAGATAGGTAGACAGGTAGACAGGTAGACAGGTAGACAGGTAGGTAGATAGATAGATAGATAGATAGATAGATAGATAGATAGATAGATAGATAGATAGATAGATAGATAGATAGATAGATAGATAGATAGATAGATAGATAGATAGATAGATAGATAGATAGACAGGTAGACATGTAGACAGGTAGGCAGCGAGACAGATAGATAGATAGATAGATAGATAGATAGATAGATAGATAGATAGATAGATAGATAGACAGACAGACAGACAGACAGACAGACAGACAGACAGACAGACAGACAGACAGATAGATAGATAGATAGATAGATAGATAGATAGATAGATAGATAGATAGATAGATAGATAGATAGATAGATAGATGGATGGATGGATGGATGGATGGATGGATGGATGGATGGATGGATGGATGGATAGACAGACAGACAGTCAGATAGATAGGTAGATAGATAGATAGATAGATAGATAGATAGATAGATAGATAGATAGATAGATAGATAGATAGATAGATAGATAGATAGATAGATAGATAGATAGATAGATAGGTAGATAGGTAGACAGGTAGACATGTAGACAGGTAGGCAGCGAGATAGATAGATAGATAGATAGATAGATAGATAGATAGATAGATAGATAGATAGATAGATAGATAGATAGATAGATAGATAGATAGATAGATAGATAGATAGATAGATAGATAGATAGATAGATAGATAGATAGATAGACAGAGAGACAGACAGACAGAGAGACAGATAGATAGATAGATAGATAGATAGATAGATAGATAGATAGATAGATAGATAGATAGATAGATAGATAGATAGATAGATAGATAGATAGATAGATAGATAGATAGATAGACAGAGAGACAGACAGACAGACAGATAGATAGATAGATAGATAGATAGATAGATAGATAGATAGATAGATAGATAGATAGATAGATAGATAGATAGATAGATAGATAGATAGATAGATAGATAGATAGATAGATAGATAGATAGATAGATAGATAGATAGATAGATAAATGTTTCCTGATATTTATTTATTTTTCAATTCATTATTTCTCTTTTGTATCATTGTATCCTTCTTTATTTCTTATCTTTCGTTTGAACGCTATTCTATAGGTTTCATGTCTATGTGTTTGGGAAGTCCTCACGCATCTTCTGTGGTCTGCATGTTCAAATAAGGGATGCAACGACTGTCTACTATTCAGATCGCAGCTTGCTTACTTTCATTTAACTCTTGCTTCCGGAATTTACGACACCTCTCGGCGCTGCACGGCACCCCTAGTGTCCTATATGAGAGCTGCGCAGTTGCGCCGGCTTCTTTCAAGAGTTCGTTAAGCAGGACGGACCGTCCCATGTCCCGGGGTGTCAGTAATAAACACTCTCCCGCCTTATAATCACTCGCCCTTTGATGCTCCAGTTGTCAAGTCTCCTTATGCAGGTATTGAAAATCCTTGGACAACGTCCTTGCCAATGGCTGCGACATCTGCTTCACAGGGACTTCATTTCGCAACAGTTTGTAACCATTGTGATATGGAACCATCTTAGGCACTTTTATGTTTACCGTATTTTAGTGCTTGTCTACACCTTTTAACTTAAATTGCCAAGTTATTTTATGGTAATAAAATTATTAAACACAATGTGTACAACTTTTTAGCTTCTTTTTATTTGCTCTGGAGGCTATATTGTTTTCGCTGTAAGAAAAATCATAATATAAACATAAGCACGTTGCTGCCATACCTGTGACTGGCTCCCAGTCGAAACACTCACATGACGCAGGAAAATATAGTTCGTATTTGGAAACCGTAATCTTGTATTATTTGAAAATAAAAAATCGAATTCTAGTTGTTAAATACGATGAAACATATAACTTCACTCATATGTAAAACGCTATGTAAAAGAAAAGCTACTTTTATATTTTGTTATGTACTATGAACGCGGATGAATACCAACAGTAATACCAAGGTAGTCTGTTCTTGTAACAAGCTGGCGTCACTTGAGCTCCTAGTTGTTCACGTAAGCACGTGGCATTGAAGCATGGCTTCTGCATCCTCAGTGTGTGTGGTTATTAGTCATAAGATTGGAAACCCTCTCAAAAGCGGAAAAACAAATAGTCTTAAAGATATATAATAAGTTATGTGATAATTTAATTACAGTAATTATAAAGTAAATGTTTTCTAAGCAAACGAATGCATAGTAGTGAGGTTAGGCCTACTTGACGAGTAACGGGAAATGTTTAACATGAAACAGAAAGTACAACAGTAGGCGGGAACACGTACTGAGAATCTATGGCGCCAAACAGCGGCCAATGAAGCCTGACTTCTGTCACGTGCTATTGTTTATATTAGAATTTTTCTTACAGCGAAAAGATTATAGCTCAGGATCTCGCACAGTGAGGGTAGTAGTAGAGTATGGTGGAATGATGATGATGATAATGGTGAGAGGAAACGGGAGTACCCCGAGAAAAATCCCTCGCGCCCGTTTTGTCCACCACAAATATCTTCGTGGTTCAGGGAAGGATCAAAGCCGGGCCGCCACGGTGAAAGACAGAGAGACCAACCACTCTGCCATGATGAGACGTATCTGATGAAACTTTTTGTCTACATTCTGCTCCAGCAAGTCTTGCGGAGGGGATGACTGGAGTCACACTCACCCCCACTGCGGAACAATGACCTCAAATACTCTTTCAAGCGTTGCAACACGTTACATTTCGCATTCTCAAAACTACTGAACGTATCAAAAAACTTATTTTACAAACATTTGTTCGCATTAACTTGATCTGTTACCTCAGTGAATTAATCTAGTAGGTTCCCTTCAATCCTTCCTTATATATTATAAATTAATCGATATCATTAAAGAAGTATTCGAAAAAGGAGAGAGAGAAAAATGAAACTATATTAACAGAGTTAGTCGGCGACAAAGTGGGTTTCGGAGCAAAAAGCTTTGGGAATCACTCAGCCACTGTAGGAACCTGGTATACTGAAAAAAATGATAATGCAGTACTATACTGGGTGTTCAGTTCAAAATGTGTCATGGCTCGCTGTATGCCGTCATGTGGCTAGCCGATGAGCCTAGAGAATTCAATCTTCTTACACTTCCGCAGAGGTGTATAACCTAAGAGGCAGAGAAGTTGCCTAGCAAGTACGGCGTTCATTCTGAAGAGTACGTACCGATACGTACGGTAACGCTGGTAGTGGCAGGAATGTGAACTGTTTGGAAATACGTACTGTCGGGATATGGGGAGAGGGTTAAGACGATTACTTACGTATTTATTGACATTAACTTCGACGGTCAACATGGACACGGAGCATTTGATTTGTGTTGTGGAATGCTACCGTACGCAACCGATGATAACAAATACCCTGCGTACGACTTGCCGGCGCAAAACACAGTTCGAAAGAGGTTATGGTAGCACACAGACCGTACAGACCGCCATCTGTTGCTACGACGTTCAAGTTATACCGTACACGTTCTCAAGTTCAGATTGAAGAACGCCTTAAATAATAGGCAACTTCTCTAACATATAAGCTGAAACTCGCTTCAAATCGGTGACCCAACAACAGTGACGTCATGACACACTTTGAAATGAACACCCAGTATATGTGATACTAATATCTTCAAGAAGCGCTCAATATAACGTATTACTATTAAGTTGAACCTTAACTTTATTGCTGATGATATTAGGAAAAATATCAACAGCACTAGTATCAGATGCAGTAATAGCAATGGGAGCAGCTACACTGTTAGTAGTAGACTACTAGTAGTAGTAGTAGTAGTAGTAGTAGTAGTAGTAGTAGCAGCAGTAGTAGTAGTAATAGTAGTAGTAGTATTTTATTTAATGACACATTACTATAAAATTATTCAGCATCGAAATTCAACCTGGTCGAGAAATGACTGACAACTTTTATCTGAAGCCCTCCATAATGGGTAGATTTCTTTTACTTACTTACAAATGGCATTTAAAGAACCCGGAGGTTCATTGTCGCCCTCACTTAAGCCCGCCATTGGTCCCTATCCTGAGCAAGATTAATCCAGTCCCTATCATCATATCCCACCTCCCTCAATTCTATTTTAATAATATCCTCCCAACTATGTCTCGGCCTCCCCAAAGGTATTTTTCCCTCAGGCCTTCCAACTAACATTCCATATGCATTTCTGGATTTACCCGTACGTGCTACATGCCCTGCCCATCTCAAACGTCTGGATTTGATGTTCCTAATTATGTCACGTGAAGAATACAAAGCGTGCAGTTCTGAGTTGTGTAACTTTCTCTATTCTCCTGTAACTTCATCCCTCTTAGCCTCAAATGTTTTACTAAGCGCCTTATTCACGAACAACCTTAACCTCCCTTCCTCTCTCAAAGTGAGAGTCCAAGTTTCACAACCATACAGAACAACCGGTAATATAACTCTTATATAAATTCTAACTTTAAGCTTTTTAGAGAGCAGACTGGACGACAAAAAGCTTCTCAACCGAATAATAACAGGCATTTTCCATATTTATTCTGCGTTTAATTTCCTCTCGAGCGTCATTTATAATTGTTACTTTGGCTCCAGGGTATTTTAATTTCTCAGCCTTTCCAAAGGATAAATTTCCTATTTATATATTTCCATTTCATAGTATGTTCTGGTCACGAGATATGATCATATACTTTGTTTTCTTTTGGACAGTTTACGTCCAAAGTGCCATAAGTATACGACACATGCCCTTCAGCTTGACTTTTCTCCAGCGTCCAGCAGAAAGCTATACTAAGGATTTTATCGGCGTCGGCCGGGTTTGGAACCTAGAACCTCGTATGCAACGGCTAGCATGGTAAACCTGTAACACCTAGGATGATAAGAAAAATATTACCCATCGCTCCAATCATTCAATACGCACCAAACACGGGGCACGGAGAAACTGAAAGAGATGTCCAGTTTGTAGAAGTTGCTAGGTATTTCGTCTGACAGGGTATACAATACATCTGAATTCTAGTATACGAAATGCCCTATACCAAGTCTTATATCAACGAGGAGTTAAAAAGCAGTTGAAACATAAATGGTGTGTTCTTGGACAAATAGCACCCGTGGTGGAGTCACGCGAAACATATATTATGCAACGTTGTCTGGAAGGTTAAACAATAAATTTTGTGAACCTGACTTGGCTTCAGCGGAGTTTTCAACTGGACAATAAGAAAGTTCAGAAGTTACCCAGAAAGATTTGACTCTCCATGTGGCTACTTGTGTACCATACAACGTTTAGTACACATGAAGTATAATTTATTATGCATAACCCATCGCATAATATGTCAATATACGTAGATGGTACACGTTCAAGTCGTTTTTAGTCGCTTATTTAAGAACGCAGTATCAACTACTGGGCTACTTAGCGCTGATGGAATTGGTGATAGCAAAATGATTTCTGATAGGTTGAGGCCGAGGATTCGTCAATTAATTATCTGATATTCTCCTACAAAGGATGCCCTTTATCACCTATTCTGCTCAACATCTACTTGGAGGATTTAGTGAAGAACTGTTTTCAGAACATGGAAGAAGTGATAGTAGGAGGAAGAAGAATAAAGTGGGTAAAATTTGCTGATAATATGGCATTGTTAGCAGAAGAAGAGATGATACTGGAGCTAAATGACAGCTGTGAGCAATATGGGATGAAATAAATGCAAACAAGGCGAAGATCTTGGTCATAGGAGGAAAAATAAAGAAGGTAAACGTGCGAATACTAAATGAGGCAGTAGAGCAAGTGGACAGCTTCAAATACTTGGGGTGTACTATAAGCAGTAACATGAGCTGCTGCTAAGAAGTCAAAAGGACAGAAACGGCAAAGGAAGCTTTTAATAGAAAAAGGAGCATCTTCTGCGGACCTCTCTAAAAAAAACTACAGAAGTGATTAGTGAATTGCTTTGAATGGAGTGTGGCATTGTATGGGGCAGAAACATTGACATTACGACGACGTGAAGAGAAACGAATACTGTGCTCCAACCACGAGAAAGTCTCTGCCGGATGAGACGAAGGGAAGTAATGCTGTGAATGAATGTTGATGTCATAAGATGTCATAAGGTCACACACGTGGGTACTCTTATCTCTATTGGCTCGCTGTCACAGCACAAACAATAACATTGATACACACATGTTTGTACTACCCTAGTTACAAAATTAGATCACTGTTAATCTCCTGGTCTTTTAATCTCTCCATACAGGAAATAACATATGCAGGAGAGCGCATGATTTTTAAACTGACGTTATAACGATAATATTATATATTTACTTCGCTCCAATAGATGACGCAATAGTAAGCACATTCCTTTCACGGTTGATCTCCTGGTTGGAGAACAGTAGAAGCATTTGAAATGTGGATATGAAAATGATGGAGCGTGTAAAATGGATAGACAGAGTAAGAAATGAAGCTGTGTTGGAAAGAATGGGTGAAGAAAGAATGATGCTGAAACTGATCAGGAAGAGGAAAAGGAATTGCTTGGGTCACTGGCTGAGAAGAAACTGTCTACTGAAGGATATACTGGAAGGAATGGTGAACGGGAGAAGAGATCGGGGCAGAAGAAGATATCAGATGATAGATGATATTAGGATATATGGATCATATGCGTAGACTAACAAGCAAACATTCTGATGGAGGCAAATTAAAAGTTTAATTTTTTTTTTCACAATGTTAATAATGTCAAAAGAAATGCTTATACAAATTTTGGGCACTCGACCGCAATTACGAGGACCGTAAAAAAATAAGTTCGCCAGTGGCCGTTAACAAAAAAAACACAATTTCATTGGAAATATTTAATGGAACAGACACAGCAATTGTTGAGCTATTTTTCAACATATTCCCCCACTGGAATTGAGACATTCGTCATATCATGGGATCGACAGAGAGGTGCAGACGTCTGACAAACACTGGTTCCATTCCCAGGCGGCTGACTTCTACGACACAAGGATACAAAAATTGATCCCATGGTATGACAAATGTCTCAATTCCAGTGGGGATATGTTGACAAATAGCACAACAATTGCTGTATCTGTTTCAGTAAATCTTTCAATGCAATTGTGTTTTTTTCTGTAAACGGCCCCAGGAAAAATCACTTTCTGGACTGTCTCGTAATTGCAGTCGAGTGGCCAAAATTTGTATAAGCACTTCTTTTGACATTATTAACATGGTGGAAGAAAAAAATTTAACTTTTTTATCTGCCCCAATCAGAATGTTTTCTTGTAAGAGGAAGGCAGAAAATAGAAAATGGGGAATGCTGGGTTTGCAGTAAAAGACCAGTCATTTTTGCAGAACACTATGTGTTCTCCTACAGTTGGGGAGAACCTCGGGGGAAAATTTCCAACCAAGTAATCAGCCCAAGAGAATATCGATCGAACTTACTCCCGATCGCAGCCCAGGATCAACAGACAATCCCGCCTGCCGCCTGAGCTATGCTGGTGCATTTAAGTTGTGTTAATTATTCTGCACGCCGACGACTGTAATACATAATACGTGACCTGTTATACGGGATATTACGCTTTAACAATGGATTACGAGAGTGTTCCTATAGTGCTAGTCGATGAACGCCCTGACGGCGAGCTTTGTTATGCATAAATTGGTTTTAAAAATTTAATTTGTTTCATATCAGGAACATCTGTGTGGTGTGGGATTCCTGTCGTTAAGATTCCATCTTTTTCCTGTTTTATAGCTAAAACTATTCTCAGAGCCTGACATGGCTCGCAGTTTTTTTTATTTACATTAATTAAATATTCTTACATCACTATGTCAAACTCCGTTCTATAATATTTTCTCGGTTGCATAAATATCGTCGCAAATCTATCTCGAGATAATTATTAATCTATAATAAAACGAATTTAATTTCAACTAGGATGGGAGGATGCATTTCCAACTTTAATTCCTTTAATATGATGAAAATATTAAATGTACGATTTTGTTCAAAAAATATTACTAGGGAAACAGTTGTATAACATAAAACGGCATTATAATTTACTACTATTACTGAAAACATTAAACTGTTAAGTGTTATTAATATTATTTTATTATTATTATTATTATTATTATTATTATTATTATTATTATTATTATAGCTCATTATCATTATCATCTCTGTACGTCATTCTTTTACAGCAGATGTTCACTGAATAATGCAGGTTAGATTTTCAATTTAAACTCAGGTTTACAATATGACGTTAAATGAAAGCTAGATGTAAGGCCTTGACAGATATTGAACTTTTCAAATCTCTGGACAAAAATAAATATTTGAAGCTTCGTTCTTTCGCTTGCTCTGTTGAAGCCATGTTCGCTGTAACTTTCTTTTTTATTTTCAACAATGAAAATAGTAAAAATCAAATTTAGATCACGACTGACAACAAATACCTTCGTGATCAACTACGATTGGCAGTAAGTGACATAATTCCTGATTTTGAAACTTTGTCGCAGAGACATTCTGAAGACTTAATTTTAGGTTGTGATAATGTGTCCTATGTTTTCTTGTTCATTTCTTTCTTCGTTACACGTCCTAAACAACTTCCCCTTCCCGCCTCTCTTCCTCCGGGCTATGCGTTGCAGCATACACAGTGGCTCGGCGCACCATGTGCCTTTTCACCACGGTCTGCTATTTGCGGGACGCTGGTCGGATATCTTATCGCTGTCACAATATGTTTTTTACCGTTAGATGGCAGGGCGTTTTCATGCGGCACAACATGTTGTAGGGCTATATTATGCCATATGCTTGGTTGATTACGTTCTCCCGTTTGAAAGTTTTTTGTATTCAAAATTATATTTATAATTATTTTGTATAAACTTTCAGTAGCCTAATTTACCTTCTTACCTCATAATTTAATTTAATTTACAATAAATAATAGCGTAAACTTGTATAATACTGAGAGATGGATGGGGAAATCTGCAGTATGCAGAATATAGATACGAGTAAATTAAATATGCATGCCTTTTTTTTTTTTTCAGGTGTTCAATGTTTTTTTTTTTGGCAACCTAAACGAGAACTTTGAGAACGAGGTGCACGAATAAAAAGTTTTATGACTAAATAAAAGATTATAAACTTTGTCAAAGTATGTAAAATTACCTCTTTAATCATTAGTATTGCCCAGATATCTATGCATCTATAAAAACAGGATATGCAGCCAAATTTTTTTTTATAGGGAAGGGACTATCGAGATTGAATTCCTCGTATTTTTTTCCTCTGTTGAGAAAGATTAAATGCAATGTTTGATAAATGATATAATATGATCGCATAAATCACGATTATTCCTGTATTTTATAGGTTAAGGACATGCAGTTTTGAAATAGTGTAGGATGATTTTGAAAATTTAAAGTTAAATTTTGGTTTTAATAATTAATCTACAGCACATTAAAAACATTATTCACGAAATGGATTTCACTATGGATTATCCTAGATAATAAACATCTCAGTTAATGGAGAGTTTCTGCAGGCGTAAACTTCGAAGACTCCTAAAAGGGGAGAAAATTTCTAAAATAGTAAAATTGTATATATTTTTTTTTTTTGCGGTTTGTTATATTTTTCTGAATATAATGTAAGCTAACAATTGCTGTCGAGGTTGCATATGTTTTTATTAATTTACTTTTTCCTCTTCCAAAATGAAACTGTAGCCAGCAATTCCTTACTTGAAGTAATTATTTTTGTTTAATTCCTAACACTTTTCATTAGTTAAATTTTTAAGGTTCAAAGCATATATTCAGAATATTTCGGGACCTGAATGAAGACAAAAGGCTTTCCCTGATTTTTACATATAGGAACACAACAAAAATTTGCCATTTTGTAAATGAATACAATATAATATTTTATTACTCAGTCAATGACAAATCAATGTAAAATAATGACTTATTTTATAGTCATTAAGTTTATATGTCATTCATTGACAAAGGGAGTTGGTCATTTGTTTTCGCACTATTCAGGCATCCTCAGTCAGAGTTATACAATATCTCAATGTCACATAAAAGCTATTGGTGGTGAGTACTATTTGAATTAATGGTGTACAAGACATCTCCATTATTAAAATGTAATATGATAATACAATTTTCCTAAAAAAATTCAATCAAATTGTGTCAGGAACTGTTATTTCGCTCATTATTTATTATATCAGGTAGTAAACTTAAATAATGTTAAAAATATCTAAAACCATTATTTTAAACTTTAATATGTGGAACTCTTGTTCAGTCCTTGAGACTAGGTGAATAGTTTAGTTTAAAAGAGATGGAAAATTTACTGCCTGTGGATTACATTTTAATAAGAAATGTCTTGTCATCATTAAGCAAATGTACTCACAGGCTTCTTACGTACTGCTGCATCACAAATCACCCTGAGCTGCCGCATCACAATATTTAACGCGTAAATATAAACTGATTAAAATTAATAAATACTTGTTTGTCATAAACTGCAGGTTTATTATGAAATTATTATTATTGTATTCATTTATAGCTTGACAATTGACGCTATTCCATCTGGTTTCTATAGTTGCCATTTTGATGAACGCCCTGACGGCGATCTTTGTACTAATACACATACGAGGGATGGTCGGTCGTTTAAGGTGATTAACAAATGCACACGCAAAGCGCATCCCTGTCAAAGATTCCACTATTCTTATTCCTGCCTCTAGTTCAGGATATCTCTATTGTAATGCATAAACGCTCAACTGATGATCTGCATACAGGATTCCGACGTTTACTCCGTACACATACTCAAACTTTACCGATTAAATGTATTCATTTTGCACACATGTTGACCATATATCCCTCAGTTTAGGGATTTCGCTGTACAAAATCAAAAACAACTTAAACATTTGAAAGAAGCTTTCGCTAGATTTCTCTTAGTCTTTCTTACAACCGAGAGTGATCATAAACTTGATACTAGTCTGCACAGCATGGCAATAACCTTCCGATCGGCAGAGCGGCCAGACGGCGAGAACGTCATTAGCCTTTCCTCCGGCAGTGTCAGTTACGGCAACGGTGGAAGTAACCGGTTATGCCTTTCAGATAAAATACACTCATCTCGAGATCATGAGAAGCGTAGTTTGTTGTTCAACTTCTGTACAAGTTACATCGATTTTATCGAAGAGGCGGCTAAGCGAACTTAACCTATAAAACATTTATTTACATCGTTCCTTTAACACTGTGTAATATTTCAAATTACGGTTAAGTGAGATATGGTCCACTTTGCAATAGGTCCTTTCTACGAAAATGTCCAACGTTTACAAATGTCCACATAGAAAATTCGTCCATGCCATAAAAATGTCCTTACCTGAAAATTCCAATGTCAGCATGTCCTCTTCTTAAAAATGCCCTACGTTCAAAAATGTCCATAAATAAATTCGTCCATTTCACTAAAATGTCCGACAAGGAAAATTGCAAGGAAAGTGCCGAGAAATTTACTGCTATTTCAATTATGTTATACATATTACATATGTAATACAAAAGCTACATCTATTATTTAAAAAAAATATCTCATTATATATAGTGCGGTAAGTTTTTTCAGTGTTATTTGCAGTTAGGTAATATTCTAAAACTACAAACTACAAAACTTCCAAAATCCCATGCACTGTGAAAAGCTGAAAGAATTGATTTGGTACAGTCTTGAACGTACCATCACTGAAAATCGTGTCACTGGCAGCCAAAGGTTCTAAATTTCTATCGGTGGCAAACATTAACACTCGTCCATCATGAACACCTGAATCAAAGAACATAAAATTTTGTCCCCTCAGTGTTTTGTTGTAGGGTTCAACAATGTCAATTTCTCTTATTGATTGAGGAAGTGGAGGACGATTTAGCTTCCGCTGATAAGAAACCATTCTGATTACTGCATTTCTTTGTGGAAGACTTACGATAATTTCTTCGTTATGAACTCCAGCAAGTTCCTGTCTGACAACAGAGCCGGGAGGTTAGTTTGTAACTCATCTCTATTGAACAACCTTGTATGTTGGACCTTTTTGTATGGACCTTTTCGTATGATGTGCTTTATAATAAGGTGGACCACATAGATGTCGGGTTTTTCACATCATGGACAAATTGTATGTAGGACTTGAAATGTTGGACTATTTAGTTTGTGGACATTTTTTTGTGGACCTTTTGTACTTGTGGACATTTTGTTATGGACCTTACAACCTGGAAGCCAAATGACATTTTTATTCTGTTTAAGAACAAAATAAAAAAATTAAATGGGAAGTAGATACGAAAACTTGAAAGACTATTTCGTTTATATGACGTCATTTTATTTTCGACCAATGAAGTGTAATGAAATTTTGAATTCCAACCAATCACAGTCATACATCGCGCTAATTTTTGCAGCTCGATTTATCATGATCAATTTATTGCATGGTCGTTCCTTTGTTTTTATCAGTGTCGCCAATTGTTTTCCCGTAAATCGATGAGGATGAAGTCATTGTACTAAATAAAGTGCGAAATCCTACTTCCACTTCTACATTTTCATCTTCTAATTCCATGTCCATAATATCTAAAGAAAATGACCTCTTTCATAACAATTTTGTAGCTCCATCCCTAACTGACTGACTGACTGATTGAATAAAAGAGGAAGAATATTAGCCAAGAATGAAAATTTAAAATATTATGAATGAAACGAACAACGACATGTGGCACATAAAATTAAATCAGCAAAAATTAAATAAACTGGAGTTAACATGAGAACACATCAGAGAGCAAAACCGATCTAGTTACTGAAGAGATGATCTTGACGACTTTCAAAATCCTCTAGATAATTGCTGTTGTAGTATTTAAACTGCAAAACCCTACGAATCTCTACATTTATTGTTCCATGTAGAACCCACTGTCAGCTTAATTCTGGACGTCCTCCTCGTGTCTTTTGTTGAGATATATCTAATTCATGATTTTTTTAAAAGTTTCTTCAGGCATGAGTAGGCTGAAGACGAAATTTACTGACCATTTCTCGCCCACAACGAAATTCAATTTTCGAAGTAGCGAACGAGTGACTTATGTGCGTTCACGTTTATCCCACCCTCCAGCTACAAATCCATCCATCCGTTTATCTAACATGAACTGTTGCATAAACATCAGAATTTTCTTACGGCTATATCTATAATGTCAAGTTTATTGACACTCATAAATACTCTAATAATGTTATTTATGAATGTGTCTGATCTATATACAGAGTCTTAAAAAAAGTATCCAATATTTTAAGAGGTGGTATATGCATCAAAACAAGAAAATAATGTCTAATAAACATGGGTTTAACAACACATCCTTTCTGAGATCTGAACACTTGTTCGTACGAGGTGCTCAATGTGACGTCCATTCATGGCAATGTATTCCTCACGCGCTCTTTGAAATCGACCTGGTTGTTCTTGATAACTAAAAGTCTAGGGGATTTAGGTTTGGGGAACGAAAATGCCAAGGTATGGGGCCTCCCCGATCAATCCAGCAGTCCTGAAATGTCAGCGTCAGGTGTTCTCGCACATTGCGGAAAAAATGTGCTGGTATGCCATCATGCATGAACCACATCTGTAGTCTTTGCTGACATGGCACATACTCCAGCAAGGTAGGCAATACGTTAATAAGAAAGTCCAGATAACAAGCCCCAGTTAATTTCTGTGGTAGCACGTATGGCCCTTAATCTATCACCAAGAACGCCTGCCCATACGTTGATTGAGAATCGGTGCTGATTTTATTGGGTTATTTTACGACGCTGTATCAACATCTAGGTTATTTAGCGTCTGAATAAAATGAAGGTGATAATGCCGGTGAAATGAGTCCGGGATCCAGCACCGAAAGTTACCCAGCATTTGCTCGTATTGGGTTGACGGAAAAACCCGGAAAAAACCTCAACCGGTCGGTGCTGATGCCTTATTTCTTCAACTGCATGGGGATTTTCATCAGTCCACACATGCGGATTACGAAAATTCACAACACAATCTCTCTGCTGAACCCCGCTCATATCTGCAATGAAACTTATGTTTTCAGTATTCATTGCAACGTATCATTATTCCATCAACTACGGTATGATTATCTGGTAGTCTGCTGTATTGTAGGACGGAAAAATGCATTGCCATAAATGGACGTACATTGAGCACTTCCTATGAACAATTGTTCAGATCTCAGAAAGTATGTGTTGTAGGACCCATGTTTATTAGACATTTTTTCCTTGTTTTGATGCATACTATCACCTCCTAAAATATTGGATACTTTTTTAACATTCTGTATAATTATAATGTTGAAAAACGATTAGAACTCCTAGGCAAGGCGTATATGATTGGTGAAAATTCGCAATAAAAGTATAGATTAATATTCTTTGATCAACAGCGGAAAATTACTACAATATGTAAGGTTAATAATAATAATAATAATAATAATAATAATAATAATAATAATAGTCTAATAATCATCAGCATCATCCAAACAAGTATGTCTATAAGGCCCAAGGTCTGTTACGGTCTTAGTGAGTCATTCTCGGCCACCGCCATCTTTTCTTTGGACGGTTCAAAGATCTCTTCCCTTGGGAACGGCATTGAAGCGTGGCTTTTGGAAATGTATTCCGATTCATTCGTTGGACATGGTTTTCCACTGCAGCTGGTACTTGTTTATAAACTGTCAG
>JAJSOF020000001.1:29675302-29925302 GCA_025594305.2 Periplaneta americana
TATAAGGAAAAAGTTAATTATGCAGAAATCACTGTAACTATTACTATGGTCGCTTGAAAGACATCATTTCTAACACAGTGAAGCTAGATGAAAATGTCAACCCTATTTAACCAAAAATGAAAGATACTCTTACTCTTCTTCTTCATCTTCTTGGTCTCGTTTTTTAAGTTTATATTTATATTGGCAACATAGAGCTGTAGTTTCAAGCTCGGCTATGCCTAGTGGATTACATCGCCTCCCAGCAAAATCAAACCCACGGGATTTACTTGGCGAACTTTTCTACAGGACATGTAACTGTTGGATTCCTAGACCTGGCGCAGACATCTGAGTCTTCAGATGTGGTACAATGATGAGTCCAGTTTATAAGTACAGGGACATCATTTTATTTTTACTAACATTTTTAATATTAACCTGGCTATACCTTTAGAGAACCGGAAAACCCGTTCGCTACCCCCTTACACAACTGGAGTTCGATGATACTGGCGTAAAACACAAACAAATCACTTTACTAGGTATAGGAGGGAAGAAAAGTACTTCATCCATTTACGTAAACTAGGAAATATCGCGATTTTGAGTTCGATAATTTTCATTAGGATTTTTATTTAATCAAAATGCAGTACTGTATTAAGAATAAGTGTTTTTACTCACGAACTGAGCTATCCATGCGAACGTATTCATTATGCAGTGTATATTATACTGTCTACAGCACATTAGCGTACAATATAGAGAATAGTGAAGTTCAATTGAAAAATAATCATAATATGGATATTTAAACACATTTTTTTAAGATGGTAGCCATTCATTTGGATAGCCAACAGGCTTCAGTTCTTTTGTGCATATTATCGCACTATAGACTATTGCATCTAATTCCAATTACCAGTTTCGTCCTTCGTACTAGTAACTCATGTTGAAATAATTCTGTACCTACTCTATAAAAGAGTACCTTATGTAATGTAAATTCAATCTTCACTTCTGTCCGACTCGCATAGATAAAATTACTCAGACATGTTATCTACTGTCCGTCCAAGTGGTTATTCCGCAGGATCGTAGAAAGGAGGGAAATCACGTGACAGTTAATTACTTAACGAGGCCCTTTTATTTAAGTTATTTTAAACAGTTGTGTAATATTACGTAAACGTCCAATTCCTAACAGAAATTAATGTTTTCAGAAAAGAGCTAAGACAGCCCTGCTTTTACAGAGGGCCGTGCAGAAGCAGGTGGGGGAAATCGGGATGCGACGTAGGCAAACGGACAGTACGATCATTTTACTAATGTAAGTCATGACATCGTATCTAATATAAAAAAGAAAGTATTTGGTACTCATCACTATAAGCTTTATAATAAAAGTATATCATCTATGTTTATGTTTCCTGTAAACGAATGTGAAATCATTAATATTGTAAACAGTTTAAAAATAATGTGGCCCTGGTATTGATGGTATTACAACAAATACCCTGAAACTTATTATCGAAGCTATTTCTAAACCACTTGCCTTTATATTTAATTTGTGCATATCTCAAGGTGTATTTCCCTCAGCCCTAAAACATGCTGTGGTGATACCAATTCACAAGTCTGGTGACAAAAGTAATCTTAATAATTACAGACCCATTTCACTATTACCCAGTCTCTCTAAGGTATTTGAAAATGTATAAAAACACGGTTAATAACATTTTTAGAAAAAAATAAACTACTAAATGATAATCAATTTGGTTTCAGAAAAATTTGTGCACTGATGATGCTATTATGGCAGTTACCTCAAAAATAATTCAAGAATTAGATGTAGGAAATAAATGTCTAGGAATTTTTCTAGACTTACAAAAAGCTTTCGATACGGTCAATCACAGTATACTTTTGAATAAAATGGATAGATTAGGAATTAATGGAATTGCTTTAAAATTATTTAAATCTTACTTAAGTAACAGAACTCAAGCAACTAAAATAAATGATCACCTTAGTAAATCACGTAACATTGATATAGGTGTACCTCAGGGACGATTTTAGGTCCTGTTTTGTTTTTAATATATATCAACGATTTACTTAAAATTGACATTGAGAAATATTCTGGTACTCTGTATTCTTATGCTGATGATACTGTGGTTATATTTAGCGGTTCGAGTTGGAATGAAACTTATCAAAATTCTAACAGTGGTATTAATATTATTAAAGAATGGCTGGATGCTCACTTACTTTCTTTGAACGTTTCTAAAACAAAATTAATGCCATTTTCATTAAAATCACATGGCCTTGAGCAACTAGAAATAAATAATAATATAAGTATACCTATACATGATTGTAACCTACCTACTTGCTCATGTAACGCTTTGAGTATATCCTCACAAGTTAAATATTTAGGCATTATTATTGACCAACATTTAAAATGGGACAAGCATATCTCCTTTCTGTGTAACAGATTGCGTAAAACAATCCACAAATTTTCCATTCTACGCTCTTATTTACCTGTTTATGTTCTGCGTACTGTGTACTTAGCTCTGTTTCAATCAATAATTCAGTATGGTATTTTAGGTTGGGGAGGAATGGCAAAATCGACTCTCCGTCCTTTAAATCTGCTCCAAAAAGAATTATCAAAATTTGTCTATATAAACCTTTTGATTACCCAACAAAATTAATTTTTCATGAATTTGGCGTATCAAATCTAGAACAAATTTATAAACAAACATTGCTGATTTACTTCCATAAAAACCACAATAAATTTAAATATGATCCTCATGAATACCAGACGAGACAAAACTGCAGTTTCTTTCTAAATACTCCCAAATGCCACACAACTGCTGGATTAAAACACAGCAGAAATTTTGGACCCAAAATATATAATACATTAATTAGAGCTTACCCTGAGCTAAGTACACTTAACACACATAGATTTAAGAAACAAATCAGATTAATTATTTAATTGTTTAAGCTAATTGAGTTAAAATTGTTACTCTAATATTCATGTACTTCTGTATTTTCTATTTGTATATAGACCCTGTTATTACATGCTGTATGTATTTTACCATTTATTAATGTGATTGTGCTCAATGAACTCTCGTAATTTTGTGATATATTTTGTATAACTGATCTGAACTGCGCCCGAGCACGAGCTTCTGCTCTTTCGGGCTGCAATGCCTAATGTAGCTCAAGTGTATAGTATTAATAAATATTATTATTATTATTATTATTATATTATTATTATTATTATTATTATTATTATTATTATTATTACCTGTGCGAAAATATGATTCAATATTAAAAGTTCTTTCGTCACTGGAAAACGCGAACATATTTCTGGAACATACTATACTCAATAACTCAGTGCTGTTTACTATAAGCGGCCTTGATTCTGTCTGGAAAACAGTTGAAAATTCATTAGTAGAGGGGTGGGAGTGAAGTACATTCAAAAACTGAGGTACAATAAAAATTGAAGTAAAAATAAAATGATGTCCCTGTATAAACAGCATGTTCATGACCATTTCGCCTTCATGATCTTCTGATCGCGAGTGGAATAGGTCTAGAGCATACCTGCACAAACAGCGCTCAACGAGCGCGCGCGCTCCTTCGGAGCGGGAGAGCGGTGTTTACCGCTCGCGGAATCGGAGAGGAAGATACGTCAGAATGGCATAGACCTGCTATAGGTAGAGGAGAGGGAAACGACCATTCAATTATCTAATGGAGTACAGTGTGTATTCTCAGTAACTGTTTCACGTTGCTTACCTACTGCTACAGTACGGTATGGAGGAATCTGAAAGACGGAAAAGTAGTGATCAGGCAAACTCTTTCAATGTTGCATGGGAAAATGCTTATTTTTTTCATAGCTGCTGGAGTAAATACTCAGTGCTTTATCTGCCACAACATTTTGAAAGGTAGAAAGAAACATAACATAATGCGTCATTACGAGTCCAGACATAAAGATACTAAAGATATTAATCTTCAACAATTTAAATATCCCTCTTCAGGGAAAAGGCCAGCTCAGTGTTGATATGTTGAATAAATTACGGGATTTCAGTCGTAAACTTACACTTTTCGTAAGTCAGTTTCGGGAAGGTAATATGGCTTACTTTCGAACGATAGAAACTGCTCGTGATGAAGCCATGTTAAACGATTATGTGCAAATATTAATTGAAATTCAAAATGAATTTAATTCTAGGTTCCAAGATCTTGGCTTAAGGTCCACACCTGTGGAGTAACGGCTAGCGCATCTAACCGCGAAACCAGGTGGCCCGGATTTGATTCCCGGGTCAAGTTACCTGGTTGAGGTTTTTCCGGGGTTTTCCCTCAACTCAGTATGAGCAAACGCTGAGTAACTTTCGGTGTTGGACCCCGGACTCATTTCACCGGCATTATCACCTTCTTCTTATTCAGACGCTAAATAACATAAGCTGTTGATAAAGCGTCGTAAAATAACCTACTAAAAATCTTGTCTTAATTGGAAAGAAATTTAAAGTTATCATACTAAATTCTTCAACACCAGCTGAAACAATGTCATATAAGTTACAGGTGAGCCTGGTTGGCGCAGTTGGTATAGCGCTGGCCTTCTATGCCCGAGATTGCTGGTTCGATTCCGGGCCAGGTCGATTCCATTTAAGTGTCCTCATATAACCTCGGTAGTTGCGAGCGTCGTTAAATAAAACATAACATTTAACGATTTACAGCTCGGACTTATTGATCTTCAATGTGGCCTAAGGGCTAAAGATTGTTTGAATAATACTACTAGCCTGGTTGAGTTTTACAAGACTAAACATTAGCAATAATATCCACGACTACACAGGCTGGCTGTGAAAATGATTGCTATGTTTGGCTCTACATTTATATTTGTGAGCAACTGTTTTCTATAATCAACTTTAATGAAGGCAGGCATCGAACATCTGTAACCGATGTTTCATTACGATCAGTAGACTACTGTTCCTTTCAGCTGCCAACAGCATAAAACCTCGTTTTCATGTACTGATAAATAAAAATATAACAAAATGGATCGGTGTCGGGTAGAGTTCCCGGGTAGCTCAGTTGGAGAGCGTTGGTACGTTTAACCAAAGTTCCCGGGTTCGATACCCGGCCCCGGAACAATTTTTCCCTCGAAATTATTCAAATTAACTTTACAGGGAGTTATTCCTGAAAGCTTAATTTGCAATATAACGAAATGATAGTGTACATTTAAGTAGCTATAAAATTTATATTATTTCTGTAAATAAATATTTCTGTATTAATTAATAAGTCCAAGATAGTTTTACAAACACTGAACGGGAATTCATTTCATAAACACTCGTACTAGTACTTCCCTTTTGTGTATATTTTGTATGAGATCTCCCTTTCTTCCAGTCCACCCTATACAGAGCGCAGCTAATATCTGCATTCCGCTCATGAGCTGTGAGCCGGCTCGGAGAGCGGAAACCTTGTGCAGGCCTGCAGCTTCCAGACCGGTAATAGAGTTCGTGAGACAGTGTTCCGTCTCTAATGGGGATTCACATTGTTCTCATCCGACACAGAGATCCGTAGTCTATAAATATTGTTAAGAATCCGTTACCTGATCGCATTCCGTGACCTATTTGATGCTTCCATAACTACTTACTACACGTCGAAGAAGATAATTAATCTACCGTTTACTTTCTAACTCAGTGGCTCATCTTTGTTATCTTGACTACTTTGTTAGTACCTGAACAGTAGCATTCACCAATGCAGGCAAACAAACTGAAAGCTCAATGTTGGCACAAGTACGACCATTTCTTGTACATTTTATACAGAAAGTTGATATATATTTTTTGCAACAATAATTCGAGAATTTTTAAATCTATTAGTCTCGATTACTGTAGTACTTCTTCGAGTAAGAGATGTTATATAAACATGCGTCCAATTTTCAATGGATGTGGAAATACAGCTATTTGAATGTTACGCATAAGGTATGAAGGAGAGACAAATGGCATTGATTGAAAGCCTTACTTATTTACTTATGGCTTTTAAGAAATCCGGAGATTCATTGCCGCCCTCACATGAGCCCACCATCGGTCCCTATTCTGAGCAAGATTAATTCAGTCCCTACCATCATATCCCACCTCCCTCAAATCCATTTTAATATTATCTTCCCATCTTCGTCTCGGCCTCCCCAAAGGTCTTTTTCCCTCCAGCTTCCCAACTAATACTCTATATGCATTTCTGGATTCGCCCAAATGTGCTACATGCCATGCCCATCTCAAACGTCTGGATTTAATGTTCCTAATTATGTCAGGTGAAGAATACAATGCGTGTACTTCTGCGTTGTGCAACTTTCTCCATTCTCCTGTAACTTCATCCCTCTTAGCCTCAAATATTTTTCTAAGAACCTTAGCATTTTTCTTCATTATATTGTGGTATTTCACAGAATCCAGGGCAGTGTACCAGTACATGTATTTTGTGAATGAAGATTTTAACCTACCTATATCCTAATCAAATACTAATCGTAAATATTTTGTTTTAAAACAGTATTCAACCGTAATAACTATTTTTCGTTTTAGGGTCCGTACAATTAAGTACAGCAGTTACATATTGTTTTGTATAACCTAGTTATTTTCTAAAGAATTTACATACCGGTATAAAAATTGTAATATTTGGTAGATAGGCCTACATAGGGTGCAATGAACTTGATGGTCATGTTATAAAATCTTGTCAAATTTTTAGCAATATAAAACAGTCTTTGACAAATATTTTTTTTCAATATTGGCAATCTCTGATAAACAATTTTTCTTGTAAAATATGTAAAATATTAAATTGGAAGAAACCTGCCATCGTCTACAAGCAGCTTCAGAGGTCTCTCGTATTCACCTGCAGCTCACAGGTAATTGACCGTCTGTCGTGGTACAATGAGAATCTAAGATGGAAATCTTTAGTAGTAAGATATAAATGAGTACTCTACATGGAATACGTCAGGATGCGGTATGTTGTCTGTAACTTGGTAATTTGTTCACTGACTTACCGTCGCTACTGTATAATTATTAAAATTTACGGCTGTCCTGTACTAGGTCACGGGCACTGAACTGCAGACGTAGATAGGAGGAAAAAAGTGTGAATGATGCGAAAGGAAAGCTGGAAGAGTTTATTAAGATGTGGGTTTATGCGTTCTAGATTCTTATTCCTTAATTGGCCATTTATCACATTATATATGGTCATTTAATAACGGCAACAAATTATAACTTGGAACTTTAAATGTAGGACAGATATATTCTTCTTATCAGCAAAATTTAGCGTAAATTCTAATATTATCGTATTGTAATAAGAAGTTCACAAAAAAGTAAAAAAAAAGTCATTTTTATATTTGCTGTTGTTCTTATACTGGTTGAGTGGAACAGAAGGCCTTAAGGCAGCGTTTCTCAAACTTTTTTGAAGTGAGGACCACTTTTTTAAGTCAGAACAGTTGCGCTGACCACCTTACTCTTGTTCCCTTCAAAAGCAAATTTATCATTTTTGTAGCATATTTTAATACCAGAATAATTATATTTTAAAATATAATTAATTAATTATAACACTTTTCTAATTATATTTTTTTGTAGCCAATCACAAGTAACTTATAACAAGGCTTCGAGACTTTGGACCCGATACAATAAGTTTACTGTGCATGCACTATAGGTTGTAGACTCGCTGCAGGTAGATAGAGAGGTGCTATTTAGAGTGGAGTACGGTAGTATGGGGAAACACACATATGTACATTCTGAAAGTATGAATAATTTCGAGGGAAAATTGTTCCGGAGCCGGGTATCGAACCCGGGACCTTTGGTTTAACGTACCAACGCTCTACCACTGAGCTACTCGGGAACTCTAACCGACACCGATCCAATTTTTCCCTCTATATCCACAGACCTCAAAGTGGGCTGACAACCGTCAAGCAACCAACTTCGAGTGCACACTAACTCCGTGTGACTTAAATTGTGGTTTTCTGTTAACGAACAGTAACGTGTATTATGCAAATCAAGATTTCAGATATAACTCCCTGTAAAGTTGATTTGAATAATTTCGAGGTACGTTAAACCAAAGGTCCCGGGTTCGATACCCGGCTCCGGAACAATTTTTCCCTCGAAATTATTCAAATCAACTTTACAGGGAGTTATACCTGAAATCTTGATTTGCATTCTGAAAGTAAATATACATTACACAATGATAATGTCAAAAGAATTTGGAAAACATTTATTCTCCGTCTTTTATAAGCATTTTTGTTTAATTATACACAGTGTTAATGGTGGAAATAAGCATGTAGCAATTTTAATTTCTTCATTTATCCTATTGGTCGTCTTTAGGAAGTGCAGTTACAGTACCGAAATGCAATGTACTACAAGATATATCTCAGTGTCTCAAACGAAAATCTTTTTCGGTTATCTGCCAAAGTTTGTACTGTAGAAAGCTGCGCTCTACGTCGCATGACGTGATAGGAGCAAAACGAAAAAAAGAAAAAAAAAAACTAACATCATTGCAGTCTCTAAGAGACAGTCCTTTATTCTCGGGTGACTCTATGTCCACTAATTTGCTGTTTATATTACACAATGTTCCATATCCGTTATTTTTACATAAATTGATTTCCACTTCAGTTTTAAACGTACAGTAACCGGTGTACTTGATGTCTCATTAATTCTCTACATCATTTTCTAAATTAATTTGAGGGCTTCCGGCATCTCTTGCTCTGACTTTTCTAACCGTGTAATAGTTTCAGACACAGTTTGTATGAAAACCAAATTATTCGTTAGAACCTTCAAATCCAGAGCGTTTTCCTTTGCGTATTTGTTGGCATTCATTCTACAGTACCCCCACCCACTGTACGCTTTACCACTATACTCAGTACGTCGTTATGCGGATTTCCCACTGAACTGCTCTATCGGGTCCGAAGTCTCGAAGTCTGCTTATAACAAATTCTGTGCATTGTTGATTCATCGCTTGCCTGTTAGCAGCTAGTTGTTTGCAATCCTTCTTATGTGGTACACGCTAGTAGTTGTCCTTGTCTCTGTTAAATAGTGCCCATTATAAATAATGGAAAAGTGACTTCGATCCGGATCTTTGAAAAGAAGGGAACATGATGATACGCTTCATTTAGGCAGTGCTAATAGTTCAGAAGCTGTGCGTGAAGAAATATATTAATATCAGTGATTATAGTGCCATTACAGAAATATCTAGTCCTACTGGTAGCTTTTCAAAGAAAAAATACTTTCGTAAACATGACAAGAGTTATTTGGAACTTGGATTCACTTGGTGGCAATGAGAGTGAACCAAAACCTCTGTGCGTTGTTTATTACTAAGTGCTTTCAAACGACTGTACGAAACCCGCGAAATTGAAACGGTACTTACAGACAAAACACGCAAGTGTAAAAAGTAAACCTGTCGGATTTTAAAACAGGCGGAGTATAAAATTTCTTATATCGTCATCTGAAAAAAGAAATAAAAAAATTAATGCGGAAACATGTCCGATTTTCAACAAGTAAAGATGCAATTTGGCACGTTCTATTTTATTGGTGTACGACGTATTGTACGCGCCCATTTCAATGTGCAGACTGGGTGTCGGCAAAACTATCAAGAAAGTCATCAATACATGAAAAGGTTCGGTACTTTGGTCCTCTGTTATGAATTCGAGTGGTCCCTGGCTGGGTTAGAGGCTCGGCACCAGATGTGCAAGGAAAAGATGGCGAGAAATGCCACGTTCATAGTTCATAGTGCTTTGAATCCCTCGTTTGTTGCTGAGAGTAGACTGGGTAGACGGGTAGGGTAAGAAATTATTTCATAAAATATCAGTACTGGGAGAAAAAGTGAAAGGCGATTGTCATGTGTCATTTCCAAACTCTGAGATTTTCAGCTGTAGTGTGATATGCAATTCGTTTGAATTTTATTTCTTCTTCTGTCTTTTTTAAGGACCACAAGGGCAGAAGTCGAGAACCACAAGTGATCCGCGGACCATAGTTTGAGATACGCTGCCTTAAGGCATTAACTCTGTCTGATTAAATAAACACACAAATAAATAAATAAATAAATAAATAAATAAATAAATAAATAAATAAATAAATAAATAAATAAATAAATAAATAAATAAATGGGTTAGCCAAGAATTCCTGTTTTCCTGTATAATTTTTAATGTTTATACAACTGAAGTACCTCCACGGAATAATGCAAAATATAAGTTAATAAAACAACTAGAATCCAAAATGACAAAACTAAAGGGCGTACTGATGTTCTAGACCAGGGCTGGGACCAATGGCGAATTCTACTCTCTCACGGGGAGCCATATGATTTCTCTTCAACCCCTTTCTTCCCCGCCGAAAACCGCGCAGCGTTGATTCTGTGACGGATGATTGTTAAAGGCCCATTCACAATGAAAGTTAAACATAACCGTAACATAAACACAGAAGTTTGCGACCAGGCTACCAAATGGGATCATTCACAATGATTCACATAAGCATTGACATAAACATTACCGTAAGACGTTAACATGAAAGTTTGCAAACTCCAAACTTTCATGCTTATGCTTACGTGATTTGCAAACAGAACACAATCGTGGAGCGCGGAAGTATACGACAGAATATGACGAAATGGCGTCGTTGTTATGTTTGCATGGTTACCAAGTAGATCTATGTTTGCTGTTATGTTTATGTTCCCATCGTGAATGATGGTATGATTTCTTGATTTTACTGTAACGTTAAGTTAACGCTTACGTTATGTTTAATTTTCATTGTGAATGAGCCTTAAGTGTCCCCGTTTAGAGTTTGGATTCGCTCCTGGTGCCCAGCCCTGTTCTATACGAATAAAGTCTACTCAGAAACTGTCTTTAACATGGGATATATTCGCATTGAACGGTGTTTTAAAATATTTCGATATGAAAATGTTTTGTAACAAGTCACTGCAATGCCATTTATAAGAAACAATAGTCCACACCTGTGGAGTAACGGCTAGCACTTCCGGCCGCGAAACCAGGTGGCCCGGGTTCGTTTCCCGGTCGGGGCAAATTACCTGGTTGAGGTTTTTCCGGGGTTTTCCTTCAACCCAATATGAGCAAATGCTGGGTAACTTTCGGTGTTGGACCCCGGACTCATTTCACCGGCATTATCACCTTCATCTCATTCAGATGGTAAATAACCTAAGCTGTTGATAAAGCGTCGTAAAATAACCTAGTAAAAAAAAAAGAAGAAAAAAAAAGAAACAATATTCTAATTGTCCCTAATGTGGCTGAGTGGTCTGGACCCTGTGCCTTATTTCCGTTTTTTGGGCATTAGGTGTGTCCCGTTATTTTGTGTGTCCTATTTGGATTGCTGTGCTGTTTACACCCTACTGAATCCATTACCAGGTCATCTCGCTCTACTTTCGATGTGGAACAGTAATCCTCCTTAATGTTCAAAGGTTAACAAATAAGACACATTTTCAATAGTTAAATGGTCTCATGATATTTCACGGATGCCTTCAATATAATTTTCATCTTCAATCATTCGGTGAACAATGAAAATTGACAACATGTCTTGTATCACAATATTTTGCGGTCTTCAATGAGCGATACAGCAAATTTCTGCACACGATGTGCCGCTAACCTTCGACCTAGACTCCCATCTTGGAGGTTAAGGTGTATTTCCCCCCCTCCAGCCTGGCACCCATCCAACGACCTGTCGGACAAGCTTGTAAGCTCTGCTATGCGCATAAACTGCGCGTGCTTCGATGCACTCTTTTCACACTGGCCCGACCTCTGCACGGAACTTGCTATTTTATGATTATCGGTGGAGTTGTATACAAGAAGCAAAACTAATTTGTCGGTATGTGTTTGGAAGAGACGCTCTTTCCGTGTTTACTCCTTTAGGCTGCTATAACATTATCAAAGTTCTTTGGAAAAGAATATGATAAAATATTTTATCAAAAATCTATGATAAAAGATAGGATCTATTTGTTTTTTTTTTTTTTCATTTTTAATTTTTAATTTGTAATTACACTTGTATCTTGCATTTGTTTCTGTTTTATCTCTTTTTCCATGTTATATGCAATTCTGTGTTTTTTAAACAAATCTGTACTGTCTATTGTAATTGGGGCTTTGCCCTGTTATAAATAAATAAATAAATAAATAAATAAATAAATAAATAAATAAATAAATAAATAAATAAATAAATAAATAAATAAATAAATAAATAAATAAATAAATAAATAAATAAATAAATAAATAAATAAATAAATAAATAAATAAATAAATAAATAAATAAATAAATATTATTATTCTGCACGTTCTTATTTTTTGTGACACTGGTACACTTTTCTCAGAAAGTATTGCACCCAGAAAGCTGAAATTAATATACAATATCAATGTGATGGCATTTTACACAGCAGGTGAAAAAAATTAAGTTTATTTCTATCTTCAGCAAAAATAAAAAAATAATAATAATTTGCAGTCATTCTTAATGCAAAAAATGTTATCAATGATTTGTTTTTTTTTTTTTTTTTGCCAACTGCTCAGTGGAATTTTAAATTTATTTAACCGGTTGTATACATAAAGGTATGTTATATATGCCCTATTTTTTTCTACATTTGTATCTTTTATAGCTTCTGAGAAAAGTGCACCAAAAATTGAGGAATTTAACATTACAATATAGGAACTTTAGCACCATTTTTCTGCACTTTCTTATTTTTTGTGACATTGGTACACTTTTCTCAGAAAGTATTGTACCGAGAAGGCTGAAATTAATATACAATATCAATGTGATGGCATTTTACACAGTAGGTTACAAAAAATTAAGTTCATTTCTATCTTAAAAAATAAAAAGTAATTTACATTCTTAATGCAAAAAATGTTATCGATTTTTTTGCCAACCGCTCAGAGGAATTTTAGTTTTCTTTAGTCGGTTGTATACATAACGGTATGTTATATGTGTCCTATTTTTTCTAAATATGTATCTTTTACAACTTCTGAGAAAAGTGTACCCAGAATTGAGGAATAAATGAGGACCGTTTTTGCAAAACTTGCTAACTGCAAAATTTGCAAAATTGAGATTTTGATGGATTCGTTAACATAAGGCAGGCCTCTACATAATGTTCAAGGCGTCTTGGTAAAATTGGGTTATTTCTCTTCATTGTAGTGTGTCAAAGTGTGATCGTTTTTTCAAAACTTGCTTTTTGCAATAAGTAAGAGATACAGCAAAACTTGCTTATTATAGTGTTTTGTCTCTCCTGTAAAATTTAGTTTTTTCAGTTAGCAAGTTTTGCAAAAACGGTCCTCGATTTAATATTGTAAGATACGGAAGTACAGACTCCCTTTAAAATAACGCATGAAAAATACTTTTGGTTCCGCGGATTCCTTTGAAATCACTCGAAGACCTCCGGACCACAGGTTGGGAATCGCTGCACTAGATGATGACCAATGACCATATCCACAAAACCGAGAGTCATGTGTTGGAAACATTTCTGCCTTAGGGACAGGGCCGCGACCCACTTCCTACTGCATCCCTTCCTATTTGGCTGTGAGGGGATACACTAAGCAACTGACAGAAGACAATCGCCGTAGAGAGGACATATTAGTGGCGGGGAAGAGGAGAGAGACCTATGCGTGAATGTAATGGGCGCGTGAGGTCAGAGGTCACTGGCTTCGGAATCTGCTATTATTATGAGCTCGCGGTATCCTGGACCACAAGATGCTTCACACAGACGGAGGAAGAGTCTGTATCGAGGTTGCCTACTTCCCACAACCCATCGATCTGCAATCCTGAGGCTAGATTCGGCCTACGCAGCAACTGCAATTCAGGAAATTCACGCGTCTCTATTGTGAAAAGCGACGACCTGCAGAAACGGGAAAGGACGGGATAACATGACATCACTTTAGTAATAAAGGATAGTAACTTTATCCTTAAATTCAATATTTAACTGCATAAGTAATTATAATGTGTGTATGAAAAAATATCAAAATGTTCAACACTGATGTCCGGTTTGGTTAACTATTGCTTTATTATCATTTAGTTCGAGAAAAGTTCGTTCCGACACGGGGAATCGAACCCGGGACCTCTCAGCTCTGCGCCGGCACCGTGAATCGTGTCCCGGCATAGCTCAGTTGAAAAGAGCACTCAGCGCGCAGAGCTGAGTGGTCCCGGGTTCGATTCCCGATGCAGGAACGAATTTTTCTCGAACTAAATGATGATAATACATATTGGCTACTTCATAGTAGTCGTGTAATATTCAATGAGGTAGGCGAATCCTCATATATAATGAATATGTGATGTATTAACTGTTAGCAGTTGTCAAACTGGTGTTGAATATTGCCATAAAGTCATTTAAATATGCGCTCCTGCATGTATGACTTACATTGTCTAAAGTGCAGGTGGTATGGCCGTAAAACATTACGAGAGGAGTTCGGCCGGCACCGTGGATCGTGTCCCCGCATAGCTCAGTTGGAAAGAGCACTCAGCGCGCAGAGCTGAGAGGTCCCGGGTTCGATTTCCGGTTCCGGAACGAATTTTTCTCGAACTAAATGATGATAATACACATTGGCTACTTCATAGTAGTCGCGTAATATTCAATGAGGTAGGCGAGACCTCATATATATTGAATATGTGATGTATTAACTATTGCTTACTTAACTGCTCTTATAAATTTAACTGCACTGATAACTTTAATGAGTTTCCGGAAAGTTAAATGCAGATTTATCAGCGTTTGTAACCAACAGTTAAGGTAACTTCAAGTTCAGTATCTATTTCGTCCACAGATGTCTCCACGGGTATTCTGTTAGTGATTTCTTTTAGTTATTTACAGTTACTTTTGTTTGCAGAAGTTTTCAGTAGTAATATGAGTTTCCGGAAAGTTAAATGCAGATTTATCAGAGCTTGTAACTAACAGTTGAGATAACTTCAAGTTCAGTATCTATTGTCGTCCATAGATATCTCCACTGGTATTCTGTTAGTGATTTTCTGTTTAGTTATTTACATTTACTTTTGTTTGCAGAAGTTTTCAGTAGTAATATGAGTTTCCGGAAAGTTAAATGCAGATTTATCAGCGCTTGTAACTAACAGTTGAGATAACTTCAAGTTCAGTATCTATTGTCGTCCATAGATATCTCCACTGGTATTCTGTTAGTGATTTTCTGTTTAGTTATTTACATTTACTTTTGTTTGCAGAAGTTTTCAGTATTAATATGGCTGACAGGTACACAGTGAGCTCTTTACTAGTAGGCGCAAGGCTTTTTAACTAAAGAACCGCTTAATAAACGATAGTGTACATGTACACTACCATCTCAATAGTAATCTGGTTTAAAAAGCAATAATTGTTGGTATTTGGCGTAATCATCGAGGTAAATTATACCAGTGGTTGGAGAGAGGGCTACATGTAACATCTGCTTTGGCAGCCATATTGATACACAATGCAAAAATATTTTACATTCGTCCATATGAATGTTTCCAAGTGTTCAAATGGACCTTTCGGAGCCCGAAATATCATTGGCATTGTTAGAGTACCCAAAAATAAAATATCCCTTGACTGACGATATAGAATCTGAGGTTGACGAAAATTAAGCTTGAGATATTCGAATTTGTCTTTACAAACACACAATTATTATCCTAATATGTGACAGAAAATAGAATATTTACCGTAAATTACGTAACTAAAACGCCAAAATTTTAAAACTATACCGATAATATACTAAATTAATTTGTTGTGGTCTATACTATTATTTAATATTAGTTATCATAGTTTACGAAACAGTAATAAGCGCCGAATTCGGTATTCCTTCGAATCAGTACTAGCAGCCAGGTAACTACAGACCGAGGCACAGTTACCAGTTGAAGCACAGATAACTGTAAAGATGACGATAACTGTTGTTTCGGAAACTGATTAAAAACATATCAGCACGTTAAATGGTAGGTAACTCTGTACTCGCTTATATACTCGCGTCTTAATTATTAGGTACCATTATAGGCTCGCTGCATAATATACTATTACGCACCAGTAACGATGATGATGAAGAAGAAGAAATAAATATTAGTATTAACGATAAGGCAGATTTAATTTCAAGGAATGAGTTGAAACAAGCAGTCAAAGAAAGTAAAAAAAAATCTGAACTGACAATATAAATATGAAATTCATCAAGTATGCATCGGACTTATTAATGCAAAGGCTCTTAGATTTCATTAACTGATCAATCCAAGTACTTCTATATATAATTTGAACTGGTAATGGAAATTATACGAAAACGGCTCAACGGATTTTAATAAATGGCCCCTCATTTTGAAGCTTGGAACCCCAAGTTTTTCGGAAAAGTAGTAATTTTCAGTGAAATGTCATTTTTCCTACATAATTTTCCTATTTTCCAAAATCCATCTGTTGTCATTTTTGAGAACTAATTTTGTTGACTCACTGCCGACTTGATTGAATTTCGGAACAAAACACACACTACAATAAACAATAGGCTATTACACGAAGGCCATGACCTGCAGGATTGCCGACATATTTAGAGCTCAATTCAATTTATTAATTTTCTGAGTACAGCTGTGTATTGGATATTCAAATCTACGAAAGTTGAGGTGGTTTGATGACATTATTACCATTAGAAATTAAATATTATCACAGTTAATATCATGATGCGTCTATTGTTCATTAATTGTACATACTATTGATACTATATTGATGACATGAAAGTGAAACGTTTTGAGGTTATGTAAGTAAATGTAGAGAATATCTTAATTTAGATCTTCATTCTATAATTTACTGAGTGACTGCTATATATAACTACAAAACTTAAGTAAGATAATAATATTGTTATTAAAAATCAAATATTTTTATACTTATTAAACCAGTGGGGTTGGGTCTTTTTCATATACTTAATGGCGGTATAGTGTAGATATTGATATGTGTCATTGTCTTCAGTATTGGCTCGAGAGAGCGCAAAAATTACAGTTCCTAAGAAAAGATAAAATGGTATTACTTACTGATAAAATAAGAGGCCTAGAAAATTTTGTAGTCTCCAGATCATTTCAGCAAGATCTCTTAGTAGGATAAAATGATTTTACGCTCTACATTTCAAGTTCTACATGCAGCAGCTATACGAAAATGCTATTGTTCGAAAGCTTAGCAAACCTGACATTTTTTTTAACTTTTGCCTACAATCCACAATGACCTGAAATAGCTACTGCTATCGTCCTGACATTGATACTTGCGTTTTCGAGTTGAAACTCAAAAACTGAAGTTGGATAGGTTCAAGAAAAAGTATTTGGCCTAAAAAATCCATTCAGAGGGAGTATGTTTCATCATTATGGAAGCAAATAACTATAAAAAATACAAGTATTCTTCATTGAAAATAAATCTGAAAAATTTTTATTTGAACGTCTAACGAACTTAGTTTGCAGCAGTATTTGCTGCACAAGCCACTAGTATTATTATAATTTCTTTGTTATATTTCCATATCAAGTTAATTTTTTGTATTTTTACGACCCATAAGAATTTCATCTCAGCAGCTTCAATCCTTTTTGAGTCTTTTTTTTTTGGATTATTTAAGCTTAGCTATTTTAATACCTTTGTCTGCAATTTAAGTATAAGATAATCCACGCATATGTTGATGAATGCTGGAGATAAACCACATCTTTAAACACACCTCCGTTAGTTCCTGTTTTAACTGTTTTGTTGTTTTCAGTTCGTATCTCTACACAGAAATTTTATTACAATTTTTTGTTCTATTAACTATAGTCTATAGTATACTATTCATACTACACACGGTTTAATTATACAAACGCGGTGATCCAAAAGCTCCGTTGGGAAATTAATCCACAATTCACCCCATTCTTCTGATGTTGTTCCATCGTATTAATCTCTTTCGCTCTCTATCCAACAATCTCTGGGGACTTTCCTCTAATAACAAAGCTGCTCTTGAAAAAAAGGCTTGACGATTTCTTCAACGCAAACAATCTGATTTCTTCAGGTGTGGAATAAAAAAAACTTCCAGAAAGTTGAGAGATTGTCATAAATGATTTAGGAGTATATATTATTGATTAATTTATGTAAAATAAATAATTTTAAATTTAATGTATATAACAATTAACGAGTTATGCGAATAAATGTACAAATTAAATCACCGAACTGTCAAAAGACAAAGAGGAGAAAGTCAATTTATAAGATTTTGCTACGTAAATAATGTCATAGATTGTATAAGCACAATGACGAATTTATGGATAAAATAGTAGTTTTAAATTGTTATTGAATTCTTCACTGAATTATTTGCTTATTAATAGAAATACTTTATCATATATTTACATGTTTCACTACTTTATATCATTGTACTTATTTACTAATCACATTAGTTCTTTTTAACATATTTATGTTCTGTTTATTTATTTATTTACTTATTTATTGTGTATTTATATAGATAACGTAGCCTATTTCATTACCATTACTTCTCTACATAAGCTTAATCGATTATAGAATAATGTCATCCTAAAAATCATCAAATATATCGGTCGCCCAAAGGACCGATGTAAGCCAAATGCATGGATCCTTCCCAGGGCCGGGCCCCGTTAGCAAAGCATAGGAAGAGAAAGGTAATTATTTCATATTTCATACTGATGGCGAATGACTTGATTATGAAGTGCCTGGACATTGCAACAGCAACATATTTGATGCTTTTCAATGTCAAGAAATAAGTGACGTTAAAGGAATCATTCTGTAAATATAATGTACTGTATGTCATATTCAATAATTTTATTGAAGGGCATGTGCGTGTCAATCAAAATAACTTCTGAATTATAGCTTTGTGTTTGGAGAAACTCAGAATGTCAAGTTCTCGACTTAATGTTACTGATGTTATTATCAGAGTAGCTTTATGTTTTTATAATTTTATTCATTGATGTTTGACAAGAGACGAGGTTCAGACCAGTCTTTAATTTTACAAGTAAATGTAACGCAGGAATACTTAGGCCTACGTTTTAGTGTGGAAAGAAAGAAAGAAAGAAAGAAAGAAAGAAAGAAAGAAAGAAAGAAAGAAAGAAAGAAAGAAAGAAAGAAAGAAAGAAAAGTGATGTTAACATAGGATTTACTTTCTATTTATTTACCATATACACGAAAATATTTTCAATTCGGCTAAACCTGAAGCTTACTGTAAACATTACGTCTCGAACATCCAGAGCGCCTTCATTGTTACAAGGGAGGATCGGAAAATAACGCACAACAATTATTTTACGGAATACTATTTTGGTTAGGGCTTTCAAATTTGACAGATAATTTGAATATTGCGCTACAGACAGCAATGTTTCGATCGGATGTCATCCTGGAGGAAAAAACTGTAACTACTGAGTAAAAATAGCGCGTTTTCTACCATCGTTCACATCGTTCGTTTTTCAAAAAAAAAAAAAAAAAAAAATCGAGTGAAATCCACAGGGAAATATTGGAAGTGTATGGCTCTTGGTTGTCTGGACCATAGCAACGTTCTGGTCGACCAGTGACAGCTGCAACACCACCCAATGTCAGAGACAATGTCAAATGTAATATTTAAACCCTACTGTAAGAAGGAAAATACTTTATAAAGTTGTAATTGAAGTTACATTAGTTAGAATGTACCTATATGAACAAATTCCATGTTTCAGAACACAATAAATCGCTAACAATTCTCTCTTTTCCACCCACGTAGTAAGCCTCTCTCTCTACGACTGAACCGGAGCTAGAAGTGTTAGGAAGAACTCAAAGTTTATACCCTTCTAAATATATTTTCCGCTGATAAATCAGTAAAAGCTATTACTCACAACATTCTTCAAATATTAAAGGACACGAATTCATATTCACCTATGCATAACTAAACAAGTCGAAATTTGATTTTTGTCCACCTAGATCGGGAAAATTGCACACTGTGCAATGAAGAAATTCGTAGGAGAACGCTTCGGTTCGGATGAAGAAGTGAAATCAGTCGTGCGTAGGTGGCTATACGTCCAAAAAACGGAGTTTTATGAATGAGATGTATACTGCATATGGTGTCACGATGGAAGAAATGTGTCGAGAGACCTGGTTCCAATGTCGAAGAATAGGTGAAACCTGTAGCTTTCTTGTGCAGAATTTTCAAAATAGTTTGGCTCTTATGCCACAAATCACATTTCGCACTATCACTGAATCACCAAGTAACATTGTAAACCGGGGTTTTCTATGTAAATATTAATGAAAAGTAATGATAATTATGATTGTGATACCGGAAATAGTGAGCATAGATAATAATTTCTTGTTAGGAAGATTTTAACGTTAGAATTTCCAGCACTTCTAACAATATCTTGGACCAAATAGTTCACAATGCAAAGCTAAAACTTTACACATCACAATCATGTTCGTAAATGAATCGTCTAGAATCAAACTGTACTTTCTCCAAAATTATGAAATCAAATGGAATCAAGATATTTTTCAATGCAGAATTTAGCAGGAAATATGATGAACTGCTCGGTTGGAAGCGAACTACACTTTATCTGCTTTAACTTCAGTAGTAAAATCACCTTAATTATGCATTTTGTATTAGAAGAGAGCCAATTGTTGATCCATAGGTTTGTAAAATGATACTTTACTGAAGTAAAAGCACTGGATAGAGATATCACTTGGAGAGGTCTTGGTTGCAAATATGTTGCTGTTTTGCAATATTATCGACTCTCTCGTTTCCAGGTATACCACAATGACTAGGTAACCATTGAAATGTTATTTCCTTTTGGAGTTCTTTTAGTTTACAGTCTGTACAAAAGAAACCAAATGACCTGAAATGTACAAAAACTTCCCAGACATGTTCAAACATTTTTAACAAGAGCCAGAAAAGGTCACATTGTCACTCAATTGTACCTACACCGATTTCACATTTCTGATAATCCTACTTGTCTGTGGTGTAATAATCATGATGAAGATCTAGAACACATTCTTTTATAATGTTCATCCATAAACCACAAAAGAAGTAAATTAAAATCATCAGTACCAGTTGCAGAAGACACAGTCCTGCAGTATATATTGACTACACCCCACCTCTGGCTACTAGCAACAGGCATCTATAATGAACACCGATCAAAATACTCCTCATTTCTCGTGAAAAACAACAACTGAATAGACTACAGTGGACTATAGTGGACTTTATGTTGTTAGCAAACAGCTGGATACATTAAGAAGATTGATTTGATGCATTTTCTATTACAATATACACAACTGATATTCTTTAGAAGCATCAAAACATCATGGCCGAAAATGAGAGGCTCTGATTGGTCGATCATGGAGTGAAACTGCACTTTCTCCAATAAACCCTCTGTTGTAGATTTGAGAAGGAACAGATTAGTCATGTGACGATTTTAGTAAATAGTTAAAAGACATGAAAAGGGTGAATGGGTAAAATTTCTACACACTGATAAGTAAAATTTAATGGAGATTCGGAATATGTAAATTTTAATATAGGGTGTCATTTAAAAAATAAAGTTTACTGTCACACCATGTATGTGTGAATAACTTTTTTCAAACACTGGTATCATATTGTATGGTTTGTCTTCAACAGCTTTTGTATATAACTCTTTTTTATAAAATTAAAATTTAAGAAGTTATGAGTAATATTCCATACTTTTTTTAACACTCTGTACTGTACATACTCACTCTGAATTGCCTTATGTTAAAAATAGATAGAAAACACAATGATTTTTAAACATAATACGGGAGGATAAAGCGTGCCATTTTCTCAGGATTTAAAGACGAGTATACAAATGAAATGCTTCAATGATGGGTTGGTTTTGTATTCGTATATGTCAAACACACGTTATACTCTTTTCATTGTTTTACCTTCCTGTTACGTTATTACTTAATTTTATCATTTTCACTAATACTACAATGTATTGTTGAAGTCTTGGAATTACATATAACTAATTTCTTCTTCTTCCTCTTCTATTATTATTATTATTATTATTATTATTATTATTATTATTATTATTATTATTATTATTATTATTATTATTATTATTATTCCATTCATTTTTGTATTGCTGTTATTTGTATTTTTGTATATTTTTGTACTGGTTGAGTGGAAGACAAGGTCTTATGGCAATTAAAAGTAAATCAATAACATAAAAGCAAGTAAATAAGAAATGGCACTCAGGTTCTCCTCAATAAAATACGGTCCAACAATACGATTTCTCTAAATTCCACACAAACCATTATTTTACCAGCACCTTGCATTTTCACAGGATCCATCCAATTTGGATTTGTGTTTGACCAATACAGTGTGTTGTGTCTGTTTACTTCCCCATTCATATAAAAGTTAGCTTCATCACTAAAAACTATCTTGGATGCAAATGTCGGATCCAGTTCAATTTGTTGTTGAGCCCAATCAAAAAATTGAAGACATCTATCAGGATCAATAAGAATTAAAAGTTGTTAAACTCGACTGTAAAATGGCAATCACGAAAATCAAGAAATTTGTTATAGGAAATCTTCAAATAATCACAACAATGCATTGAAACTGTCACAGGTTGACTAAACAGCAAAGCAGGAAAAGTTAATTACCAGAATTGCATAAAAGTACTTTTTCTAAAGCCTCCTTAGTACTGTACCATGTTACAAAATATCTGTAGATGCAGTAACTAATGTTTGTGTCATTATGACAGTTATCTTTAAATAACTTGAAAACGATTAGAGATATCTCAAAACATATTGCACCATTATTTTGTTTAGAAATTTTCACATGATTTTGAGTACCTACATAACTTCCTTTCCATTTAAAATTTCAAAGTTGTATCCAAAATGGCGGCTTTTGAGATAGCTGAAAGCTAGAATCGAATGTGTCACTGGTAGAGCATTTGGTCTTACAAAAACTGGTAACAACTATAGTAATTCAAAATCAAACATATGGAAGATATTTATATGGTTCCATACTTTTGATTCACTCTGTAAATTAAAAGAAAAAAATTAGTCCTCGTGGCTATTGTAAAATGTGACAAAACGGAAAAAACAAACACTACTTTTGATTCACTCTGTAAATTAAAAGAAAAAAATAAATTTAGTCCTTCTGTTTAATATAGGCTATTGTAAAATGTGTCAAAACGGAAACAACAAACACTGAAAATCTCCTGACATACGTCAAGCACAATTGCAAATCAGCCTGGTGTCCCATTATTATAGCATTTTTCATTTTTGCTCATAATCAATCGAAAATTTGCGCTCTCCGAGCAGCTCATGAATAGAATAGTCAAACTAATAATTTCAAAATATTGATATATCCTTCTTGTTTAATTAATAAAGTATTTATTTTACAAATAATGTCATAGCTACTTAAATGTAAATATATAATTTTTTATTTAAGCCCTTTTGAATTGGCAAAACATCCAAAGTAGAAAATTGACAGATTTGATGTCTCTTTACCTTGTCATATTGTAGTATTTTGAGCCAAACATAGCCTTTTCACCATTTCTGTAAAAATAATAACCAGGCAAATTATTCAAACGACTTTAATAGAACAATAGCATAAATCAGTTAGTCTCTGTGTCCCATTATTATAGCTTGCGATTTGTGAGAATGGCCTTTACTAGATAACTGGTGGTCACAAATTTTTTCTGGCCATTGAGGTATAGATACTAGCTTTTGATATATTTTTATTTATCTGATCTTCATTAAATCTGGCCACAGTGCCATTGACTGTACAAGTTCCGAAGTGAATGTAAAGTTGCAAGTCATCTGCGTGTATGTGGAGTTTATAATATTTTAAGACCTTTGTTACATCCTTTTATGTATAGCGTAAAAACTAGCGGTTCAAGGATAGAGCCTTATTTACGTAGTATTCTTTTCTTTTATTCTTTATGTATTTATATAGGTTATATAGCATAGTCCATTATCATTACTTCTTTAAAATAGTTTCATCGATTGCAGAATAATGTCACCCTAAAAGTCATTAAAAATACACGTCGCCCACTGGATCCCCGGGCCCCGTTAACGAAAGAATAGGATTATTATTTCATATTATTTTGATACTGAAGACGAATGACTTCATTGTCAAGTGTGTAGGCATTGGAACAACGACATATTTGTGACATTGCAACGTCAAGAAATAAGTGACGTTAAAGGAATCATTTTGTGCATAATTTTGTTTCATTAAATAGTTCTATCGAACGACATGTGTGTGTGAATAAAAATACGCCAATTTCTAAATTATAGTTTTGTATTTGGAGAAACTCAGAATGTCAAGTTCTTGACTTAATATCACTAATGATACTATGAGAGTACTTTTATGCTTTTATAATTTTACTCACTGAATGTTTGCCATCAGACGAGGTTCAAGTCTCTCTTCAATTTTACACGATAGGCGTAAATCTAAGGCAGCTGTACTTACTTGTTGGTGTGTAGAGAAAGAAACAAAGGAACGAAGTGTGAAAACAGTATTTTTCCTACACCAGAGAAGTGGGAAAATGAAGTAAGTGATATTAACATAAGATTTATTTTCGATTTATTACCGAATAGATGGAAATATCTTCAATCGACTAAACCAGAAGCTTAAACATTAAACCTCACTGCTTACAAAGAACATCCGGAGCGTTTTCATTTTTATATAGCAGAGTTTTCAAAATTGTTTGGCTGTCATGCCAAAAATCACATTTCCTACCATCACTGTATCACCAAGTAAAGTTATGAGCCGGGGTTTTCAATGTGAATATTAATGAAATAATTTTACTTGTCATTGTGATTTTAGTAATAGTGAGCATGAATAATGATTTCTTGTTAGGTTGATTTTAACGTTACAATTGTATTCAAATCATATTATACTGCACATGTTTATTGTATTCAGGACCCTTGTGGTCACTCAAATTCTTTGTCTTTAGTGAATAAATAAAAATAACATTATAAGGCGGGGTTTTCTATTAAATATTCATGAAATACTGTTACATATGACTGTGATTCTGGAAATGATAAACATAAATAATGACCTCTTGTTAGGTTTATTTTAACATTAGAATTGTATTGTATTTATTTACATTCCATGATATTCGTACAACGCTTTATAGCTAGAACATGGAACATGGTAAAAAATCTTAACAGTACTATAACGTCTTAATTATATAAATAAAACATAACATACATGATTATTCTTGCTAACATTAGCACAACCAGCAATCAGATTAGTTGCAAAAATTCACGTCCATCTTAAACACATCGCTGATATGATATAATAGCAATTATTTTCAAATTCCATAACGTTACGGTACGTCAAGTGATTAGTAATTCAGCTCAAAAAAAATTAGACTTTCGTCTAAAACGGTACGCTATATTTCATGTATAGGACTCATCCAATCACAGAAAATTCTCGATATTAAAATGAAGAAATTTACTAGGAAAAAAAGTATCATGGGTAATTCGTCATAAATATCTTTATACTTGAGAATTTAATCACAATATAAAAATTATTTTAATAATAATAATAATAATAATAATAATAATAATAATAATAATAATAATAATAATAAATTTCCTTCTGAATATACATAATCACGTACATTGTAACGAAACCGGAAGGAGCAAAATCTCATGCAGTTCAGTTATACTATTCAATAAAATAAAAAGATATCAAGGTAATGAAAAAGTGAATTTGTTGAATAATAACTTCAAGAAATGAAACCCTGTTTTGAAATTATATAGCAATAACAAAATATTGAATTTCTTAATCCTACATAGATAGCATACATTTTTATATTAAAAATTATAATGGGTAGTTGTATATTTGTATAATGTGCAACAATACTCAAATATAATGATTTATACATCTAAAATTCAATTTATCAACATAATTAAGACATAATCATTTTACAGGTCTGACACTCAGAGAAGAATTATTCTGCTAATACTGATCTATCAACATTTTATCGGCACAAGTGACGCCCATCTTATGCCCAACAATAGCGCGTCATACGCACAAAACACTTTCTTACAATGTGTTCGGAGTATCGGTGAACGATACTTCGAGAAAGGTACTCCGCTTTCTATAGCAAGCCGTAAAACATTGAAGACACATCTATGGAATCAATCATTTGACGACACTGATTTACATGATAAAATGCTTCAACATTTTCATAATGCAAGCCACAATATTCTTTTTCCTCCAGCATCTCCAAGCCACATATATTCTCTGGGCGGAAATGTAATTTATCCAGGATACGTGATTATTATTTTAAGCAAAATAACAAAAAATGGAGAGAGAACATTACTTGATAGCATGTTCAAATATTTAAGTAGACTTAATTGGAACCCCAGGGCTTATTTTGTCATTATTTCACTGTTCAAATCCAAAAATGTCAAAGAAGAAGTAATGCATGCTCGAACTCTGTTGCAAATTGCATGGAGATTTCAAGCTCTCAACTCTATCGTTGTTGCATTACATTTTCAACCACCTGACAGTAATTCTGGAATAACATCAGGACAATATAATCTTGATCTCTATGGGTGGGACATCAACGAACAGAAAGATATCTGTGCCAAACTTTTGAGTAATGTCAAACTAATGGATAGATGGTTGGCTGAATCAGACCATTTCATATATAAGAACAATTTGTTTCCTTCGAAAAAGGTTACAGATTTCAATGGTTGCACTGTATTTGTTTTCTATAGTCAAGGTTATCCTTACGTCTTACATGGAGACGAACAGATTTTTGGTACTGAAGTGACTTTAATGAATATAATTGCAAAGGCTAGCAACTTTTCCGTCGCCGCCATACGTGTACAGAATATTCGGGATGAATGGATCCTTGGTCACCATCACTTAACTTATATTATCGGCATAACAACACTTCAGGTAAATTTGGAATTGGGACAAACGTGTTTGAGGCGTCATACCCACATTATTCTGATATTCTATCTTTCTTTGTCCCAAGTGGAAAAGAAATACCACGTTGGCAAGCGCTTGTTAAAATCTTCAACAAATATATGTGGCTCCTTGTAATATCAATCGCCGCTATTGGAGCAATTCTATTCTTCTGTATAGAGAAAACGTTACAAATGAGAGGAAATAATATGAAACATGGCAGTGATAGTACTCTCATGTCCGCGATGCTCGATATGCTGAGAATGCATTTGGCATCATCCATCCCAACGCTACCTTCTTCTAAATCATCGTTATTTTTGGTAACAATATTTCTGTTTTATACTCTTCAGATTTATACTGCCTATCAGTCATCACTTATCGGATTTCTTGCTTATCCCGGTAGATATCCTACCATAAGTAACAGGAAGGAACTCGACGAATCTGATATCGAATTAGCAAGTCCAGTTTTGGATTCCGGCGATGCAGTGGGACCGAACTTTGGAATGAAGAGACAGGTGCGATATGACAAGAATGATAAGAAAAGTGTCGAGAGAGTTGCTTGTGACGGTGATTTAGCGGTTGTTAGTTACATGGCACACTTTCAATTTTGTGTTTCTTATGTGATAAAACGCACATGTACGCAAAACTACGAAGTCTTATCAGATGCTTTCCAGAAAGTGCACATTGTTTTTATGTTTTCCAAAGGTGACATTATTTACGATCGTTTCAATATACTTTCATCAAGATTACAGAGCGCTGGTATAGTGCAGAAACATCACAATTGGGTTATGGATCATATTCTTGCCCTTAGAGTATATAAAAGCTTTGAACCGTATGTCATAACAATGTCACATTTTCAAGGAGCGTTCTATTTGCTTGCGATTGGAAATGTACTTGGATTAATTGTCTTCATATTCGAAAATATTTTCATTTTTGCATTCTTAAAACTTAGCTTGATATGCATGGAGATTACAAATATGTTCTCCACACTGAATTTCATTTTTTGGAAGGATTAATTTATAGAGTTATGCATATGTATGTATGTATGTATGTATGTATGTATGTATGTATGTATGTATGTATGTATGTATGTATGTATGTATGCCGTATGAATGTGTATCGACAAAGGGGGCAAAGTGCATATGGGCCCGTGAGCAGTAAGGGCCCGCCAGATTAAGTGAGTCTGATTACTTTTTATTATTCACAAATAATTATTCACAGATACATACCAGTACTATAAAATTTTGTAAGAACATTTGTTACATGAATCTGACATATTAACCAACAATAGTAGAATTAATACAAATTATCACTTCATTATGTATAGAATATCGGTTTCCCACGTTAACAATCATCGACATGACAATTGAGGCCTCCGGGATTTGCCTGAAATATGTTCCCGTCACTTGTACCGAACACATTCAATTGGTTTGTCCTCTTAACTACCAACACCTGCCGGCCCACCGCAATATGCTAGTGGACTCTCCCAAATCCAAGCTGCAGGATCACGTTTCCTTTTCAGTAGGGCCTACATAGTATGTTTCGTGTCGAAACTTTCGTTTTTTCGTTGTAGTTTTTCTAGTAAATTCTGTTCATTAGTGTTACCAGTGGACAATGGACAAGTAGAGCATAAGTTGGGAGCTGAGAAGCGCAAGGAGAGACAGAACAATTGGAAGGTATTAAGAAAGGGAGCAGAACTTTGTTTGAAGTTGGTGTGAAATTGAGCGACCTTGGAAAACTAAAAAGTAGCAGACAAATTATGTCATTGAATGTGTTGTTCGAAAACAAGAGCCTTTCCAAAAACTGTATTACAGTATTTTCAAAACTCAAGAATGGAGAATGTGTTCCCAGAGACTGGCTAGTGTGGAGTGAAAGAAATCAGGGAAAATAGTACAGTGACTGATTTGTTTCACTCCACACTAGCCAGTCTCTGGGAACACATTGTCCATTCTTGAGTTTCGAAAATAATACTAGAAAGGCTCTTGTTCCGTCACTTAGAAGGTTATTAGGCAGGTTGGGGGTATTTTTTCGAACAACACATTCAATGACACAATTTGTCCGCCACATTTTAGTTTTCCAAGGTCGCATGTTACTTGCCATGACTCAGAGTTAGGAACTGGTGTGGGTAAATTTGTTTCACTTGCACATATTAACACATCATTTTTACTATTGTTTGCTTGTTCTGATTCAATACTACTGTTATCAGAATTTTTTTCTAAACAGCCACAACCATCAGTATTCACTTCTAAGCATGAACTGTCTTAATTTTTGACAACCTGAAGAGACGGGCTTGAGACTGGTTTATTTTCTGCACCTTCACTAGCAACGCTCAATTTGACACCAACTTCAAACAAAATGAAGGAAATAAAAATGTATTCAGAGTAACAATGTGTCAAGAGAGACTGAGTAACCTTGGCCTCCTTAGTCTGGAGAGCGATCTTGCTAAGTCTTTAAATTTTGATGATATAATTCATGATTTTGCATCAATGAAGTCAAGGAGAGTTGTTTGTTGATGTTGGCCTGCAAGTAAAAAATTACAGCTGTTTAAGAATAATGTTTTATGAAAACGAAACGAAACAAACGACATCGAAAAGACGAAAGTTTCGTCACGAAACATACTATGTAGGCCCTACTGAAAAAGAAGCGTGATGAATATAATATATTGTGCTAATGTGAAGTTTTGCTAACAGTTTTCATTGTAACAAAAGTGTATATTTTTAGATTCGTATCTATGTATGGGGTTATCTTTTATTTATTTTGCAAATAATTATTATGGCAGAATAACTGGTAACTTGTTATTTTTTAAATTTTTTTTCAACGGGGCCCGAGCACAATATTGCACAGGGGCCCATAAAACCTGTCGGCGGTGTATGTATGTATGTATGTATGTATGTATGTATGTATGTATGTATGTATGTATGTATGTATGTATGTATGTATGTATGTATGTATGTATGTATGTATACGAAATTGAATGACAGCCTTTATCCCATAACACTTAATATGTTCAAACTTCACGTAATTTTAATGTTAATAAGTAAATTTACAGCTTGTTCTTTAAGAGTTCTTGTTTTTTTTTATTTAAAAGTGACTTTATCTCAACTTCGTAGAGAATTTAATCTGTGTTGTAATTTACTTACTGCACTGTTATTTCCAGCGTACCCATAATAGTCATTGAACGTGTTGTATGTTCAAGTTACATGACATGCAACAAGCATGCAAAAGGGCATGATTGTGCAAAAGAAACTATAAATACTGACAAGCTTTAATAACCAATATTGTAATGAACTTAATTGTACTGCATTGTTTATATTATAATATTGTATATGTTGTGTTATACAAATTGAAGGGTTCAGAACCATAGTGGGCCAAGCACCATTTACTAAAACCGTAGAAAACAAGGGTTAAAATGAAGTTATTTCCATAATTTAATGGAAACATACAGCAAGTAATGTAAAGTAGGGTAAACTAGGTAGTTATTGACCTGTATACGGTGATTGACCGCTTCCTTTTTTCAATTATATTGTGAATAAACCACGATCGTGATTTCACTTTTTGCTGCATAAACCTCTAGTAACAACCCTTATTTGAGGTTAGTTGTCGCTGTTCATCCCACTGAGTTAGTGTCTGTTGTCTGAGAGGACTGAAATCGATTGGAAATGCAACTGAACATAAACAAGTGCAAGTAACTAAAGTAATTGCTAAGAATAATGCACGCAATAATTGATTTATTCTGCAAAGGATACATAAATTCTGGTGCTCGTTTTTACACTCATAGTGTGAGAAAAGGTATAAGGTTCCCGTCCACAGAATATTATTTGGTAAAAATTTTTATATGACATAAAAATGCCCCGTGGTCAATCACTATAAAGTGAATGTCCGCAAACTACAGTGATTGGTCGTTTATAAATTATTTGTTAGAATAATGACCAATTTGCTCCAATTCTATATATGTCATCGGTTAAATGATGGGGATTTTTACAGGACTGATACTATATTATAATGCCTAAGCCAGGTAAAGTGCATTATACAGGGAAGCTTTACGAAACGCTACGGAACCTGTCCGCAGTGGAATTGGTTTAAATGAAGCTGCCAAGAAGTTTGGTGACCTAAAAGCAACCTTAGCGTCCAGAAACAAATATCCCGTCGAAGGAAAAGTGTCCTTTGGTCCTCGTCCAGTGCTGGTTGAAGCCATTTGTAATAACATCAGAGAAATGACACACACTTGCTTCTGATAAGGCACAAAAGAGAAAAATGGAAGAAGAGGCAAGAGAAGGAAGGAAGCGAATAAGAGATGAAAGAAAAGGCAGCGAGAAGAGTTCTTTTTTAACTTGGTTATTTAACGACACTGTATCAACTACGAAGTTATTTAGCGTCGATGGGATTGATGATCTCGAGATGGTATTTGGCGAGATGAGGCAGAGAATTCGTCAGATTACCTGACATTTGCCTTACGGTTGGGCAAAACCTCGGAAAAAACCCAACCAGTAATCAACCCAAGAGGGAATTGAACCCGCGCCCGAAAGAAACTCCGTATCGGCAGACAAGCGCCTTAGCCGACAGAACTACGCCGGTGGCGAAGAGTTCTTATTGAGAAAGATCAGAAGAAGAGAAACGAAACAGACAAGAAAAAAGTGAAAACTGAAAATGTGTTGTTCAATCACTAATAAGTGAGTATTCAATAACTTTGCACTAGACGGTCAATCACTAATAAGCGTGTGGTCAATAACTGTGCAGTAGACGGTCAGTCACTAATAAGTTTGTGGTCAATAACTGTGCAGTAGAAGGTCAATAACTGTAAAAGTGGACTTGTTGTGTTTATTTTATTTACATTTGCATTAAAATTTATTTTTTCTTTTGTTTATTGATTTTGATTTGTTTCTGAATCTTCACTTGACCCAATGCCTTTAAAATTCTCTCAATAAGTTACCACTGTTTTCCGTTATTTCATTGGTTTATTATTCATTAGTTTTAAGTGGTCAATCACTATACAGTTTACCCTATGCACATTAAAACTAAATGATATGTCAATCTTCATTAAACTATGGTGTTCACTTAACTTTAACCCTTGCTTTCTCCGTTTTTGATAAATGGCGCTTGGCCCACTATGGCTCTGAACCCTTCAATTGATATAAATGTTGGTGTTCTGAAAAAAAAAATCAATGTAAAGCTGTAGTGATTGTAAGTCTCCGGACACACGTTACACACAGTTGCTAATTACACTTTTCACTTCTTTCCATCAATCCAGAATAATTTAAGTAAAATACTCGGAATAACAGCATTATAATTTAATACCAGTGGTCGTAAATGTGTTATAAAAAACGGTAAAGGTATCCCCGTAACATGCCATGAAGGCACTTGGGGGACATGGAGGTAGAGCCCCATGCTTTCCATGACCTCGGCACTAGAATGAGGTGGCCTTTTACCCCCGGGAAAGACCCGGTACTCAAATTTATAGGAGGCTGAGTGAACCTCGGGGCCGTTCTGAAAGTTTGGAAACGAGAAAAAATCCTGTCACCACCGTAAATGTGTTATAGGTAACATAATATAATTGTGTAATTTATAAGTGTAGTAATGAGACCATGAGAAAAACAGACATAAATGAATGATTTTAATCTATTCAAATTTATACAGTAAGACCATGTGCTCGAAATTACCAATGTCAGTTATTCTATGTCAATATGAGAAAAGCAAAGCTCTGATATTATTAAAATAATATGATTTAATTTACAGTGCTTTCAATTAAATTTCGTACAAATATACAGGGTGATTCATTATTATGTGTAAATACTTTGTGTGTGTAATGTAGAGGTGAAGCTAAGACTAAAACGTTCTATACAACTTTTTCTCAAAATCTTTAATTCCAGAGTTAACGCCATTTTGCGTGGAACTTGCTCTCCCAAACAAAGGAAGGATAACACACCAAATGTAAACTAATTATCACTTTCGTACAGTGCATTTGGACTTCAACACAAAAACAACCAAAGTCACTAAACCCATATCCTCGGCAGTCCACTTATGCACGTTTTGTGAACTAAACCCAAACACAGTAAAGAATGTAAAGCAATTTCTCCTAGACTTTACACATTTGCACAATTCTTAGTGTAATGCATGTTCAAAGTGCTGTCCCTCAACTTCAAGACATACCTGTGCTCGCCGCCTTAGTGATCTCTGAACGTTACACTGCACGCACATCTCATCACAAACAATTCCACACGCATGTTCAATTCGCTGTTGTAGTACTTGTACATTAAGTACAGCAGAGACATACACTAACGACTTCAGGCGGCCCCAAAGGTAGACGTTCAGAGGGTTCATGTCCGGTGATCTGGCTGGCCAAGGACTTGGCCCTGCGCTGCCTATCCATTGATCTGGATACGCAGCATTGAGATACGCCCTTACGTTGCGAGTATGAATCTTGTATGTATTCAAGATATATGAACTTAATACTGTAATAATTGCTGGTAAATATAATAAGACAGTCATGATAGAGTATTCTACAGCACTTGACAAACTTCCACAAGGCTTCCCTCGCCTTCAGTAGCTGATGTGATGGTAACCGATTCACATTTGTTTTAAGTTTTTAGTTTGAGGTTATTGTCTGAGGGTCAATTTATTATTATAGTCTGGTCTTGTATAATTTGTTAGACATATCACGGAAACTGTTAAATGTTTTTAAACTTTCTCAAGATTTAAATATGTTTGCAGAAAATGTGATTTACAGAACTTGTACTCAATTTTAAATACATATAACAATAGAGCACAGTTCATAAGTAAAAATGTGAATATGAAGTATCGATTTGCAGTATGACTTTCATTACATATTACACCAATTCATGTATGTATAAAAATATTGATTTATGTTCACTACAGAAATTCCAAATGAGTATATACAAATAATTATCTGTAAATGCACTTCGTGTGTCAATGTTCAAAGTTGCAGCAGAAAATATCACGTACCACATGTCAAAAAATGTGTAAGATCCATCATAATGCAAATAAAAATGAAATGTATTACAACTTACTCCTCATTCTCTCCGTTGGTGCTCTAATTTACTGTACAATATCCTACAGTCGGTTTTCTTCCAATGACATGAACCTCCATTCTATGATCTCCAATATTTTTAGATCTTCCTCTTCAGTCTACACCAGCGGTGGCGAAAATGTAATCGTGCGCCGAGCCACTCTGTAACCTGCAACGTGCATAGCACCTATGGAGGGAGGCGGACACCCGAGGGGAAGTGAAGCAACTGTCTGACTTATTAACGGATTTTCATTTTCCTTACGTCAAGCACTTAAATATAATTTTATACAGTACAAGGCTACAAACTATGTTTAGTACGTGTAACGAAGAAAGAAATGAACAATAAATGAACAATATCACAACCTAAAATTAACTGTCTTCAGAATGTGTCTGCGACAAAGTTTCAAAATCAGGAATTATGTCACTTACTGCCAGTCGTAGTTGATCACGAAGGTATTTGTCTGTCAGTCGTGATCTAAATTTGGTTTTTACTATTTTAATTGTTGAAAATAATTTTTCACAAACGTAAGTTGCAGCGAACATGGCTTCAACAAAGCAAGCGAAAGAACGAAGCTTCGGATATTTATTTTCTGGCAAAGATTTGCAAGTTCAACATTTGTCAAGTCCTTACAGTAGTAGTAGTAGGGTTTTAAAAGGGCGCGTCAGCTACTATGGCTATTTGCGCCATTATCTAAAATTATTCATAAAACAAAGACATAAATAATGTAACAATCAGAGTGCTAAAGAAACTAAAAAGCGTTGTCACAATAAAACGAGGTACACTCAAGTCCTTACATCTAGCTTTCATTTGATATCACATAGTAAATCAGTGAGTTCAAATTGAAGAGCTAACCGCATTATTCGTACATCTGCTGAAAAAGGGTCGACGTACAGAGATGATGATGATGATGATGATGATGATGATGATGATGATAACAACAACAATAACACTTAACCTTTTAATATTTCATCAGTAACATGTAGTATAATGCCGTTTTATGTTATACAACCGTTTTCCTCATAATACTTGTGAATAAATCAAACATTTAATATTCTCATCATATTGACAGCAAAAAATGCGACCTCCCATCCTACTTGGAACTTTCGTACATGGTTTCGAGAGAGACATATGCCACTCGCAGGTCAGAGACAAATACAAATGGAACGAGTTTGACTCCAGTGAGTGAGAGGGTGGGGGTTGGCGGAGGTTAGAAGCAAGCGAAATGCACAGCTATCACTGCGAGCCACAATGTCTCGCGAGTCACGTTCTCGCCACGGCTGGTCTACACTATCAACCATAATGAATCCAGGTCTTCGTCACTTCCGCTCAGATTCGTAATAGTTAATCTTCTGCATGGGTTGTATTCTTCTGTTGTATAGAAATATCCCAATCATCTTCCTCCGGCTGCTATATCATTTGAGCTTGCCAAATAATGCCTGCTTACATCGAGCACGATAGACTCCATTAATATTGGATGTTACAAACATCTTTCTTCACAGGCTTTCCTCTCACATATATTTAGTCTATTTCCTTATTTTTTCGGTCAGTGATCAGCTCTCTTGCATAAAGATGATTATAAGCTTTATAAATCTCCTATATAGAGTCATTCACGAAGTGTGACTCACGCTTTTGAAATCAGGTCTAGGCCTATGAGTCATTTTGAACAAATTCAAGTTAACAGATATCTTTGGCTGTTATTTTACTTTATGCTCGACTATGCCGAAAAGTAGTAATTATACACCTGGTAGCAGCCTTTTAATGGACCTCATTAAAGAACACCTATTCATTAAAGTTCAGGTGTTCCACCAATCAGAAAACACCATTGTAGCAGTATGAAAGCGCAAGTATCGATTATTCTCGGATATGCAATCGAAAGACAACTAGCGAAACGTCACGGAGGCTGGAAATCCAATACTGTCGCAGAAGGTTATGTTCTGTTACTATAATAATTAGCGTTAATTGTAAATAACATTCAAATAAATTCAATTTGTCATCTCGTTTTTCAATGTCTAAATCAATTTCAAGGTTATATCAAGATTAATGTGTATTTTACTCTCTAGATTATATAAAGGTCAATGTCATTTCTTTCTGGGAAAAGAATCAATACTTTCGCGTCTGCGCACATCTCACAATTTACGAGATATTGCACAAGGTCAGTTCCACTCCCCAGTCAGATAAGAATAACATGAATACTTACGAATAATTTCAAGTTAGAAATATGTTCGAGCATAAAAAGTCGTATGAAACTCGCCTATAATGGTAATTAAGACGCTCGTACGAAAATTATGAAACTCGCTTGCGCTCGTTTCATAAACATATTCGCGTCTTAATTACTACCATTATAGGCTCGTTGCATAATGTACTATTAATATTCTGGCCTTGCATACTACTATGTGAAGTGTTTATTTGTCCGAAAAGTATATCAGGCAGGAAGGTCGTCTACGAAGCCAAAGAGAATTGCAAAATAGGTTTGCATATTTCTAGTTCTCGTCTTGCAGGTACCGGTACATTAGAAGTTGGGTGATATCCACTGGTTTTCAGTAAAATTGTTCTTGTTTTCGGTTTTACAGAAATAAGTGGTTAGATACTTCAATTATCTATCCTGCCTATAATGCAATGTTACACTAACTTTAATTCTAGAATTTTCTACGCATGTTACACATTCTACAATATTTTCTACATGTAAGTAGGAAAACTATTTGTTCTGTATTGTTGTCAAAATTGGAGTCTCACTTTGAGAGAGGAACAGATATTAAGGGTGTTTGAGAATAAGGTCCTTAGGAAAATATTTGGGGCTAAAAGGGATGAAGTTACAGGAGAATGGAGAAAGTTACACAACGCAGGACTGCACGCATTGTATTCTTCACCTGACATAATTATGAACATTAAATTCAGACTTTGAGATGGGCAGGCCATGTAGCACGTATGGGCGAATCCATAAATGCAAATAGAGTGTTAGTTGGGGAGGCCGAGACGTACATGGGAGGATAATATTAAAATGGATTTGAGGGAGGTGGGATATGATGGTAGGGACTGAATTAATCTTGTTCAGGATAGGGACCTATGGCGGGCTTATGTGAGGGCGTCAATGAATCTCCGGGTTCCTTAAAAGCCATAAGTAAGTAAGTAGGAAAACTATATTCTACGCGTAATGACTCAACCCCAGTTTTGCCAAACAACCGCTCAGCGAGGTGCGTGTCAGCCAATTTTCTTCCTCTGTATAAACTCGAGATCTGTTCTTGTGAATCTGAAGAAATGAAGGTTCCTCAATCATTGTTCCTCATTTCGACTGTAAGTTAGCTGAGGCACTTCATTTCGTTTGACATACTCTAATATACCGACTTGCTGCAATATTTGGGTATTAATTTTGAAATAAGTCGCCACGGGCGTTGTCTGCCATTCCTATACGAAGAGGCGGAGCGATACCAGAGAAATTACTCGTCCTCGCGCCCTTTTTTGCGAAGAGTAGAGTCAGAAACTATTCGTGGCTACTTTTTATATACAATGTACGTGATAATTAGAAATTTAATTAATGATTCAACCCACTGAAAGTCAGATTTCTTTTCTTTAACTATACTGTACAAATCTCGCAAGCTACTTTCAAATCAGATATGGAAGTGAAGACAAATGTCCATAGCCACGATGTATAACGCCTAGTACTAGAAGTAACAATTATTCGAGGGTAAAGAGTTTAATCATAGCAATCAGGTATCCATTTGGTAAATTTTGTGCCAATTAAATGGAGAAACAAAATCATAGGAACATACATATTCACATACATATTCGGGATAGTCGGTCACAGCACTGAAAATCGAATCTAAAATCATCTGAAGGCATCTGGTACTCTTAACTCTTCTCAAATATAAACATAATATTTTTATTACAATAATAGGTATCACATTAACCAAGACTTGTGTACAGTTACTCAAAGAAAGACTGAAATATTCGAAGTCCCAGATACCCAAGATAACGTGTAATTGAGTCATTTAAATTCACTCTGTTTGGTTTGTTGATGGAACTCCTTCCAAAACTCACTTGAAAAAACTGCAAGAAAAATGATGTGCTGTAAAAAATAAATATAGAAATTTATTTTTATTAAGTGTGAATCTAATTTTATTTTATGAGTTTCGCCCCCCACGCATCTGGTCTAATCGGTTTACATATTGTTAAGAAGTAACATCTACCTGTATCCATCTGTAAATAAATAAACTAATAACGGGTTTTTCATAATCGACAAATTTACTAACTTTTACGATTTTTGGTTGTGTTGTGCATCTCTGCTAGTAAGGACCTTTCCCGGTGCCGTACACTCGATTTGGTTACGCGTTTTCCCGCCAGAAGTCTCCACTTTTCTATGTAGACATAAATAAACTATCGCTATGAAATTCAAAACTTCGGGGTTAGTGTAAAAAAACACGAATTATGATAAACCTGAGCCACCGGCGTGGCTCAGTCGGTTAAGGCTTAAGGCATTTGCCTGCCGGTCTGAAGTTGCGTTCGGGCGCGGGTTCGATCCCCGCTTGGGCTGATTATCTGGTTGGGTTTTTCCGAGGTTTTCCCCAACTGTAATGTGAATGCAAGATAATCTACGGCGAATCCTCGGCCTCATCTCGCTATCACCTATCTCATCGACGCTAAATAAACTTGTAGTTGATACAGCGTCGTTAAATAACCAACTAAAATAAAAAAATAAAAAAAATGATAAACTGCAATGAACTTACACTTACACTAATTATGATTTATGAGTTATGACTGACAGTTCTCAACATGTCTGCCGCCCCGACGAATGCACAAATGCAAGCCACGGACCATCTCCTCGTGCACTCTCGAGAACATTTCAGGTATTACCATCTGTATCGTGTGTACAATATTCTTTTCATCAATTTTGGGATGTTGCGAGGTTGATCTGCAAACACACGATCCTTAACTAATCCCCATATAAAGAAATCAAGGAAAATTAAATCTGGAGATCATGGCGGCCAAGCAATTGGAAATACTTCGAACATCCCGTCCATAATGGCGAGGAATTGCTATATAATTTATTATACCAATACAAACATGTATGGAATAGCGGCATCTTTATTCCATGTGTGTTTGTATTGGTATAACAAAAGTCCGGCTCCGGGAAAGGTTCTTATTAGCAGAGATATTCAACACAGCCAAAAATGGTAAACCTTTAGTCAATTTTTAGAGCGAAAGATTCCGTTTAGCTCTTAATGTTTCCGTATTGTAGGAGTTTTAAATTTTACACTTTTTGGGACATGAGCTTCGTACGTACCCATTCACCCACACTCGTAGAAGGACGTAGTTGTACGTTAAAAAATCTTCGCACACAATGGATCGATATGGATCAAAGTGCATGGATGCTTCCCTTGTCTAATCCTCGATGGAAAGAAGTAAAATAAGGCTATGGTATGAAGGCAAAATTACTGGTAAGCATCACTGCCGAAAACGATAAGAAAAATGCCGAACTGTTCAAGTAGGCTGATAATTGATTGTGATGTTCCAGTAGTTAGCCACTAAAATTGTTATGAAGGTTCCCAGTTTTGCAGCAGCTTCGGTAGCAAAGGAGAAGATTAACCGCCCAGAACTGCTAATTGTCTAACATTATGGTGATTTGGAGTCGGATTACAGCAGCAAATCGAGCATATAAACAAAGGAAGATTGCACTGATGCTTCTGCTTATTATGCGCTCTCACAGACTTTCTCGATATTATTAAAGATGCTGTCCTCTGATAGCTAGCTATTGTGCTCAGAATCTGTTGCTCGGATGATGATGCTCCAGAAATACAATAGCGAAGAATTAACTCTTACTAATTATGCAGTGTAGCTATTCGTGATGCACTCTGAAAACTTCGAACTCAAGCTTCTGTTTTAATGGATCAGGTTTACTTTCGGCATAAAGCAACATTCTTCTATGGTAACTACCAGATCTGATTTATAAAAAAAAAAAAAGTTGAGTGAATATTTCGTGAAAACTAAACAACATTTTCAGATAAGCGGTCACTGCCAAAAAGGCTACGATTAATAAATATCAGATTACAATTAAAGGGTTCAGAGCCATAGTGTGCCAAGCGCCATATATTAAAAACGGAGAAAACAAGGGTTAAAATTAAGCGATTACAATAATTTAATGAAACATATAGCAAGTAACAGAAAGTATGCAAATTAGAACTAAATTATATGTCAATTTTCATTAAACTATTGTATTTAGAGCCATAGTGGGCCAAGCGCCATTTATTAAATAACGGAGGAAATAAGGGTTAAAATTAAGGAGAACCATAATTTAATGAAACATATAGCAAGTACTATAAAGTATGCTCATTAAAACTAAATTATATGTCAATCTTCATTAAACTATGTTATTCAGAGCCATAGTGGGCCAAGCGCCATATATTAAAAACGAAGGAAACAAGGGTTAAAATTAAGTGAGAACCATAATTTAATGAAACATATAGCAAGTACTATAAAGTATGTTCATTAAAACTAAATTATATGTCAATCTTCATTAAACTATGGTATTCAGAGCCATAGTGGGCCAAGCGCCATATATTAAAAAACGGAGGAAACAAGGGTTAAAATTAAGTGAGAACCATAATTTAATGAAACATATAGAAAGTACTATAAAGTATGCTCATTAAAACTAAATGATATGCCAATCTTCATTAAACTGTTGTATTCAGAGCCATTATGGGCCAAGCGCTATATATTAAAAAACGGAGGAAACAAGGGTTAACATTAAGTGAGAACCATAATTTAATGAAACATATAGAAAGTACTATAGTAACTTATGCTCATTAAAACTAAATTATATATCAATCTTCATTAAACTATGGTATTCAGAGCCATAGTGAGTCAAGTGCCGTATATTAAAAACGGAGGAAACAAGGGATAAAATTAAGTGTGAACTATAATTTAATGAAACATATAGCAAGTACTATAAAGTATGCTCATTAAAACTAAATTATATGTTAATCTTCATTAAACTATTGCATTTATAGCCATAGTGGGCCAAGCGCCATATATTAAAAACGGAGGAAACAAGGGTTAAAATTAAGTGAGAACCATAATTTAATTAAACATATAGCAAGTACTATAGTATGCTCATTAAAACTAAATTATATGTCAATCTTTATTAAACTATTGTATTCAGAGCCATAGTGGGCCAAGCGCCATATATTAAAAAACGGAGGAAACAAGGGTTAAAATTAAGTGAGAACCATAATTTAATGAAACATATAGCAAGTACTATAGTATGCTCATTAAAACTAAATTATATGTTAATCTTCATTAAACTATTGTATTTATAGCCATAGTGGGCCAAGCGCCATATATTAAAAACGGAGGAAACAAGGGTTAAAATTAAGTAAGAACCATGATTTAATTAAACATATAGCAAGTACTATAGTATGCTCATTAAAACTAAATTATATGTCAATCTTCATTAAACTATTGTATTCACAGCCATAGTGGGCCAAGCGCCATATATTGAAAAACGGAGGAAACAAGGGTTAAAATTAAGTGAGAACCATAATTTAAAGAAACATATAGCAAGTATTATAGTATTCTCATTAAAACTAAATTATATGTTAATCTTCATTAAACTATTGTATTTATAGCCATAGTGGGCCAAGCGCCATATATTAAAAACGGAGGAAACAAGGGTTAAAATTAAGTGAGAACCATAATTTAATTAAACATATAGCAAGTACTATAGTATGCTCATTAAAACTAAATTATATGTCAATCAGCATTAAACTATTGTATTCAGAGCCATAGTTGACCAAGCGCCATATATTATAAAACGGAGGAAACAAGGGTTAAAATTAAGTGAGAACCATAATTTAATGAAACACAATATAGTAAGTAATACAAAGTATGCACATTAAAACTAAATGATAATTCAATCTTCATTAAACTATGGTATTCACTTAACTTTAACCCTTGCTCTTTCCGTTTTTAATAAATAGCGCTTCGCCCAATATGGCTCTGAACTCTTCAATTTAAGTATTTTTATACTATAGTCTCCAGGCTTTTAATCTACGCAATCAATATAGACCAGTGGTTCCCAAACTTTGAACGGGCGACTCACTTTTGGTCGACATATTTATTTGCGACTCGAGAACTACAATACCAGTACTTAACCGCATTCGAAAAATAAAAATTCCAATAAAATCGAAAACAACGCCAATTTTACTCAAAATCAATTAATATCACTTAACTTCTACCTAAGTAATACATCGAACCTGAGAGACGAGAAATAGGTATGTAGAAATAATCTATTTAAAATTCTCTTTCGCTTCTTGACTGGCTTTTCTTGCTGTTATATTTTTCGCACTTTAACACAATTAACAGTAGTTGATAAGGCTAAGATGTCAACATAATAACAGCCAGAAAAAAATCGATGCATTTATAAGGAAACTTGATTTCTGGTCCGTATGATGCGACAAATAGATAATGAGTTTCATTAAACGAACATTCAATTAAGTTTGCACGATTTTAAACAACAGCTTTTTGAGTATTTTGGGGTAGAAACTCAAAATTATTACGACATTCACTGGATACTGAATCCACTTCTAGACAGTTGCATTCAACTGGCTGAAACAAAAAAGGAAAGATTACTTGAAATATGTTTATAGTAACGGAATTTTGAAAGTATACATTTTTCGTAGAGCATAAATCAGTTTTGTATCAAAAGAATGAAGAATAGCCTACCTCGAACTTGCAAAAGAAGCTCTTAAATTTTGTAACATAAGAAAACCCGTAGTTATGCGAATTAAGTTCCTGTACATACTCACTCTGAATTGCCTTATATTAAAAATACATAATTATAAAATACAATGATTTTCAAACATAATACGGGAGGATAAAGCGTTCTATTTTCTCAAGGTTTAAAGACGAGCATGCAAATGAGATGATTCAATGATGGCTTGGTTTTGTACTCGTACTTGATGTCAAATACACGTTATACTATTTATATTGTTTTACCTTCCTGTCACGTTATTACTTAATTTTATCATTTTCATTCATATTACAATGTATTCTTGAAGTCTTAGAATTACATGTAACTAAATTTATCTTCATCGTCATCGTCATCAACATCATTATTATTATTATTATTATTATTATTATTTCTTATTATTATTTGTATTTTCTTATTTTTGTAGTGGTTGAATGGAAGACAAGGTCTTTCTGTAAATTGATAAAAGTTATTTAAATAAATTTTAAACTAAATAAATATTTTTGTACTGGTTGAGTAGAAGACAAGGTCTTTTGGCAATTAAAAGTAAATCAATAAGATGAAAGCATAAATAAATAAATAAATATATTACAAGAAAAAATTAGTCCTCGTGACTATTGTAAAATGTGTCAACTCAACATCAATCGAAAATAGTAGGAATACAATACTCAAACTAATAATTTCATATTGATATATCCTTCTTGTTTAATCTAGTGCTCACAAATATGTCAGAGGTAACATATAATTGAAACTCTGAATTGACAAATATCCAAAACAGAAAATTGACCGAATTTGACTCTTTATCTGTCATATGTAGTGTTTTGCATAGCCTACCATTCTGTAAAAATAATAACCCAAATCCGACTCTAATAGGATAATAGATTATTCCAGTAGTCTCTGGTGTTCCATTATAATAGTTTGCGATTTGTGTGAATTTAACTGGGTCCGAATTTTTGCGCCCATTGAGCTATAGATGCTAGATCTTCATTAAATCTGGCAACAGCGTCATTGATTGCACAAGTTCCGAAGTGAATGTGAAGTTGCAAGTCATCTGCGTGTAGGCCTGGGTGAAGTTTACTATTTGTTACATCATTTAAGATGTATAACGTAAAAAGTAGCAGTTCGAGGACAGAGCCTTATTTACATAGTATCCTTTTATTTTATTTCTTATGTATTTATATTATTTATATAGATATAAGTCCAAATTACTTCTTTAAAAAGCATGGATCTTTAAATATCATAAACCAAATGCGTCCCCGGCTCCCGTTACCAAAGCATAGGAAGAGAAAGATAATTATTTCATATTATTTTGATACGGAAGACGAATGCTTCACTGTCAGTTGTCTAGACATTAGAACAACGACATATTTGATACCTTGCAATGTCAAGAAATGAATGACGTTAAATGAATCATTTTGAGCATAAGTTTATGTTTCATTAAACAGTTCTATTGAACGACATGTGTGTGTCAATCAAAATAACTTCTAAATTATAGCTTTGTGTTTGGAGAAACTCAGAATGTCAAGTTCTCGACTTAATGTTACTAATGTTATTATCAGAGTAGCTTTACGTTTTTATAATTTTATTCACTGAATGTTTGCCAACAGACGAGGTTCAGGTCTCTCTTCAGTTTTACAAGTTAGGCGTAAATCTAAGACAGAAATATTTACTTGTTGGTGTGTAAAGAAAGAAATAAAGGAAGGAAGTGTGAAAATAGTATTTTTTGTCTACCAGAGAAGTGGGAAAATGAAGTAAGTGATGTTAACATAAGATTTATTTTGGATTTATTTACGTACCGGCTAAACTTGAAGCTTTGAACATTATGCCTCACTACTTACAATGAACATCCATAGCTTCTTCATTGTAGGCTATATAGCAAGGTTTTAAAAATTGTTTGACCGTCATGCCAAAAATCACATGTCCTACTATCACTGTATCACCAAGTAAAGTTATGAGTCCGGGTTTTCAATATGAATATTAATGAAATAACTCTAGTTGCCATTGTGATTCTGGAAATAGTGAGCATAAATAGTGACTTCTTTTTAAGCTGATTTTAACGTTAGAAGTGTATTATATTGTATTTATTATTTACATTCCATGATATTCGTACATCGCTTCACAGCTAGAATATGGAACATGACATAGTGATATTAAGTCTTAAATACAGTCACAGTCTACGTAGTTGAAATAAATACATTAGGGTTTCACAATATACTACTACAACATAAGGGGTTAGTATCGACACTTAATACAAGACAGAAATATTCATGCAGCGTTGTTGAATGTCATAAATTTACCTACAGAATAGAAGGCGTGAGAAATTAGGTACTTCTTCAATTTTGCCCTAAATAATCTTACGTTTTGAGTTTGCCTTTTATGTCTATAGGTAGGCTATTAAAAATGTTTATTGCCATATAACGCACTCCTTTTTGATAGCACGACAGACTAGCCGATGGAGTATGAAAGTCATTTTTGGCGAGTATTTATGCTATGAAATGTTGAATTACTTACAAAGTTTCATGATTACTTACGAGGATGTTTAGCAGTAAAAAAAAATATAATGACAATCATTGGCATTATACGTAGTTTTTTGAAAATGGTCCAACATGATTTTCTAGGTTTGACTCCTACTAGACCCTATTATTCTAATGACTCTTTTTTATACTGTTACCATCTGTAGAACTTCCCCAGAATATTATTCCAAAACTCATTACCTAGTGGAACTATGCAAAGCATATTGTTTTTAAGGTAGTGATATTTACTAACTCTTGCATAGATCTAATAGCACAACAAGTTGAATTTAGTTTGGGGGGAATTTATTTAATATGATTTTTCCAATTTAACACAGTATCGATTTGTAAGTAAAGAAATTTGGTTGTTTTTGTTTCTATAATAATAATAATAATAATAATAATAATAATAATAATAATAATAATAATAATAATGGTTTATTTTAACTGTCTGAGTTAAGGCCATTCGGCCTTCTCTTCCACTCAACCAGTATGATAAAAATTACTACAGTGCTATGAATATAACATATTTAATATAATTCAATACAATACAATACAATACAATACAATTCAAAGCAATACAATACTACAAATACAAGACAATATAATACATAATTAATATAATACAATGACAATTCTTTTCGTTTTCACAACACCAATAAAATAATTATGTAATAATAATAATAATAATAATAATAATAATAATAATAATAATAATAATAATATTAGTCATATCTAAATTAAATTAAATTATTAAGCTCGATCACAAGTATAATTCCAATTTGACTGCGCCTGTAAGAAATCGTTTAGCCTTTTCTTGAAAGTGGTTATTGTCTGGCAGCCCCTAATCTTCTGAGGTAGAGAATTCCATTCACGGGGAACTGAGACAGTAAAAGAGGATGAATAGTGGGATGTTCTATGGGCAGGAATTGCTAGAATTTGGCTCTCCTGTGACCTGGTGTTTAGATTGTGTCTGGAGGATAAGTAGTTAAACCGGGAACGAAGATAATTTGGAGTAGAAGTGTGGAGAACTCGAAACAGAAGAGAGAGCGAATGAATGTTCTACGGTTACTAAGTTGCAGCCAGGATAAAGATTTGAACGAGGGTGTAATATGGTCAAATTTGTGAGCATTACTGATGAATTTGACACACATATTGTGCACACGCTGCAGCTTGTTCGAAAGGTCAGTTGTCAAGTCTGTAAGTATTACGTCGCAATAGTCAAACAGTGGTAGTACGAGGGTTTGCACTAAAGTCTGTTTTAATTCTGGCGGGAGGAAGTTTCTGAATGGGTTAAGAGAATGCATGGTATAGCACTCTCTCTCGGATATTTCCTTTATTTGGCATTCCCAATTTAAATTTTCGTCCAAGAAAATGCCGAGATTTCTGACGACGGAATAGATTTCTGACGACGGAATAGATTTCTGACGACGGATTAGATTTCTGTTGTTAATTATTGAGCTTGAAATTGGCGAGGTTCAATTTGGGGAGGATTTAAATTGGATTATGTGTGTTTTCTTAAAATTTAATTCTAATTTATTGACCGAGAACCAATCACATATTTTTAGGAGAATTGCCTCTGTTGAAGATTGGAACATGTTGGGGTTATTGATTGTAATTACTATACTTGTGTCATCTGCAAATTATATGGGATGATCTACGTCTTTTATTAGAAGGGCAAGATTGCCGGGAATTATAAAAAATATATATTGGGCAAATAGTTCACAATGCAAAGATAACATTTTCCATATCAAAATAGCACACATCACAAGCATGTTCATAATTATCATTACCACAATCTTGCAAGTATGTGCTAATGACCGGTTCTGGAAAAATCATAGCTTCATCTTCATATTATTATTATTATTATTATTATTATTATTATTATTATTATTATTATTATTATTATGGACCGGATTTATATGATTTTACCTTTTCTTTTTCTTACTTCTGAACTTATAATTTCGTAGATACGTTTCCGAATTATGGTCATAATAATCATATATATGTAAATTCTGTCGAACCTAAAAAACCTAAATTGGACCATAAGAACTAAAAGAACCTAAATCATAATTAATTAATATGTATTCTTTCATATTTACTGTGTTTTATATAAATAGACTATATTTAGAAATTTCAATACATCTTATAATTTTTATTCTCTTCTGCACTGGAGACAGCGACCCAATCTGGGCTCTTTACCCCTTCAGTCTTTTGTTTTTTTTGGATAATATGGTTAACAGAAAATTCTGTCTTTGTATAGTGGGCCGTCCTTCAGAGGCTTAAACCTCTCAAGGGCACTGATTGGGACTGTATGTATCTTGGAATTTCCGCTGATCGCAGATATGACATGCCAGTAAAAGGATATGAAGTGACTGAACCTTCTCTCGAGGTGAATGAACTGCGAAAATATTGTATTATTGAGACTTGTTAAGTTTCTAGGCATGTTCCTAGATAGAAGACTGTAATCTTGCGTGTGCGGGTACAAGCTGTGAACTTTTCTGAGATCTCTGTGCAGTCTGTTTTAATCTGGTGATTCTGGTATTAACATTGAATTTTTATATTTTGCATTTTGTTAAGCTATGCCAAAACAAGTGAAATCACATTTATTACGACAATTGGTTGGAAATAATTCCAGCTTTACCACAGAGGGAACAGTTATATTACTTAAAATTGACTGTAAGCATACATTTTTAACAATCAGGCAATTTTTGCGACTACTTTCACAGTTTTGTCAAAAACCTAAAAAAAAAAAAAAAATCTATTTCACCTATTGCAACAACCTAAAATGGACTTCTTGAAACCTAAAAATTCAGTCCATAATAATAATAATAATAATAATAATAATAATAATAATAATAATAATAATAATAAAAATAATAACTATTTTATTCTGATTATACAGAATCACGTTCATTTTAATGTCACCGGAAGGAGCAAAATCTCGTACAGTTCAGTTACAATCTATACTAATAATAAATCTGTAGCCAAATTTTTTTTCTGGTAATTTTCGATTTTCCAAAAATAATTAGTCCTAACATATATAATCAACCACCCTGAAACCGAAAATCGCTTTTTTGAAATTTTTGTTTGTATGTCTGTCTGTCTAGAAGTTTGTTACCTTTTCACGCGATAATGGCTGAACGGATTTCGATGAGAATTGGAATATAAATTAAATTAGTTGTAACTTAGATTTTAAGCTATATGGCATTCAAAATACATTATTTAAGAGGGGGTTATAAGGGGGCCTGAATTAAATAAATCGAAATATCTCGCTTATTATTGATTTTTGTGAAAAATGTTAGATAACAAAAGATTTTTTAAAAATGATTTGCGATAAGTTTTATTCTATGCAAAATTTTGATAGGACTGATATTTAAGGATATACAAGACTTTTAAAATAACAATACAATACATTTTCACCGCCGCCTCAGATTATAGCGTTGTTGTTCCTGCAATAACTCCTATGTGCAAAATATAAAATTTTTGAGTAGGAAGAAAAACACATTTATTCATTCTATGGCAATGGTACATAGGAGATTGTGAATTCTTACATTTTCGAAAGAAAGAAATATAATTACGTATCATTATATATGCTGTATCGCTATTTAAGTTATTTGAAGGGTTCAGAACCATAGTTGGCCAAGCGCCATTTACTGAAGATGTAGAAAACAAGGGTTAAAATTAAGTTATTAACATAATTCAATGAAAACATATAGCAAGTAAAATAAAGTATACACATTAAAACTAAATGATGTCAATCTTCATTAAACTATGGTTGCATGTAGGCCTAATAACAATTAAGAAACATGTTAAAGGAATTATTGTCATTGCACCAAATGAGTGGTCTCTGGACCAAAATGATTGCATTTTAATTATTTCAATACAATTTAAATTAAGTAACATATTAAACGATTTATCCTTCTATCAAACACGAATGTTCCCTGGACCAGATGTCCTATTTTAATTATGTAATTACTTTATATTTATTTCTAACAAGTGCAGCGGAGCGCACGGTTCAGCTAGTATTCAATAAAACAGAAATATATAGTGTAATGAAGAAGTGAACATTATACAAAGAGAACAAATACAATATAAGCCCTACACAAAATAAAGCAGAAAAATATAATAATTAAATTAAGGTGTACAGAATACAAGATATAATAGTGAGACAAATATAACAAAATGGGTACGAAGCGCAGATAACAGACATATAAATAATTATTAAACTTAATATAAAAATATGTGCTAACTATGTAGGTTTAAAGAGTTTGTAATAAAGATTAATAATATACTGTCCAAATTTCATGAGAGGATCCCTGTGAGGGGAGTACGGTCCTTGCGGGGTAAAGGGAGAGTAAACCAGTAACTCAGCGTTCTTGAAGGAGCAGGTGGATGGAAGTGGTGTCATTGGTCGGCTGGGACAAACAAGACTCAGTCAATGGTCGGCCGGTTCAGAGTCGGGGATAGTTCATAAGAGTGAGGGAAAAATTCACATTCCTTGCTCGGATCTTCTCGTGAAATGCGGACTGTATTACGCTTCAATCAATTTGAGTGCTTCCATTTTTAAATATTCTGCCGTTATCCAATGATTTCAGATGCGGGTTTGATTTAATAAAGTTATTATACAACAGTGGGTCAAAATTTGAACTACGTCCCACACCTGATCGGTATAGCATTTTGGTTAACATAATAGTTCGTACTTAAATTTTGATTAATCACACTGGTCGACAGCCAAAATGTATCTTAGATTAAAATAGTCATTTATTAATAATTTTGAAGTTCTAAAAACGAAAATGATCTTCATTTTGGTGGATTATTTCTCATTTCAATATTGCATAGCGTTTTTCCTCGAATTTCACGATTTTTCTCGAGATGATATTTTGTTACATTTTATAATTTTTACAATTTATATTAATATGTATGTCAATAAACACATAATATAATGACACAGTAAGAAATATATAAATATACATTTATAAACTAGTTATCACACAATTACAAAATTTACTAATATGCCCTATTCAGCAGGCAACGAGAGATATTTCTTATAAAAGTAAGCCTTCCTAAAATAATGACTCAAAATGAACTAAATGATACCGTTAGGGACTTAGAACTACCTAAGAACGCGACAGAGTTACTAGAGTCACGACTTAAGTAGTTCAATTATTTTGAAAAAATGTTAAAATTACCGAATTTCGAGTTCGTCAACATCCCTCGGAATTATTTTTTTTATGCAGGGCAAAAACTCATGCGAAACGTAATAGAATAGGCAATATTAACTGGAAAAGACGAAAGGAGAAGATGTTTTTATCCCACGTATTGCTATGATACCCATTCGATTTTAAGCAACTGCAATTTCAGAGCGACTAGCATTTGTAACGGTCATATTAAAATGAAGCTCAAGGACAGTCGCTCAAAGTTGCAGACATTGACTTAAAAACTGCGCGTTTTTCACATCCTCAACTATATTTTATACAAAGGGTGGAGAAAAAAATATCTTGAACATATCAATAAGCAATTCAATGATACTTTTGTCATGTTGCTAATGTAGTATGTGAATGTACATAAGTCCACTGAAAATAACACTGTATTAATTCTAAAATATACGTCTCTCAAAATATTGTTGTTCGCGTCCGAAAATGTGTTGCTGCGAAATTCTATCTGTATATCACGTTGCAAATGTAGCATGTTAAACATTGTGGAAATAATCTCTTAATTTCTAAAATACCGGTAGACCTATAGGCTACGTCTCTCAGAATATTAGTCTTTGTGTTAAAAATTACTTATAGCGAGTTTATATTGCATCTGTATTCTGTGTATAAAATAAGAATTAATATAATATGTTCTGAATTTGTGAGATATAGTTTCCCAAGTCATATTAAAAAAAACTGGGTATGATATAAGTGGGTGTACAGCAGTCAACGGGTAAAAAATCTTCCAATATAAATTAAATTATATATATATTGATTCGATGCTGAAACTCATCAGAAAGAGGAAAAGGAATTATTTTTTCTTTGGGTTTTACTTGTTTACAGTTTGATTTTCCTATTATTTTATTTGTATTTCTGGCGGTGTGGAAGAGAAGGCCTAATGGCCTTAACTACGCCAGAATAAAGGAGTTCATTACTTCATGTAAGTAACGTTAAGTAAAGATTCATCTTTATGGGCGAGGAAAGCTTAGCAAAGACAATTCTTTTTGGTTGTCTATAGTTAGGTTTCCGAAATTTCCGAAAATGTAATAATCAGTTTAATTAAAAATGGAAGCAGAGAGGAAACCAGGCAACGCCGGTTCCTTTCAGCTAGTGTATTATCAAGTTTAAAATATCTTTAAAACATGAACCACATAAGCATTTTCGTTATCATTTTCAAAATTACGAGGTCAGATTACACTGTAATTCATTGATTTTACTTCCCATACATACAACTTGTTAAAATCTGTTGATCAGTGTTGCATAACCAAAATAACTACAAACGTTTCGTGCACAAGTTATAGTCTATATCATATATTAATATTTTCATCTTTATAATAGACTTACATCTACTCATAGGAGCTGCTATGGACACGACGTCGTATTTATGTAATGATATATACATCTAAAATTTAATTTATCAACATAATTAAGACATAATCATTTTACAGGTCTGGCACTCAAAGAAGAATTATTGTTCTGCTAATACTGATCTATCAACATTTTATCGGCACAAGTGACGGTCATCTTATACCTAAAAATAGCGTGTTATACGCACAGGACACTTTCTTAAAATGTGTTCGGAGTATTGGTGAACGATACTTCGAGAAAGGTACTCCGCTTTCTATAGCAAGCCATAAAACAATGAAGACACAACAATTGAATCAAACATATAACGACATTGACTTACATGATACAATGCTTCAACATCTTCATAATGCAAGCCACAATAGTCTTCTTCCTCCAGGATATCCAAGTTACAGTTACTCTATGAGCGGAAATGTAATTTATCCAGGATACGTGATTATTATTTTAAGCAACATAACAAAAAATGAGGAGAACATTACTTGATAGTATATTCAAATATTTAAGTAGACTTAATTGGAATCCCAGGGCTTATTTTATCATTATTTCACTGTTCAAATCCAAAAATGTCAAAGAAGAAGTAATGCATGCTCGAACTCTGTTGCAAATTGCATGGAGATTCCAAGCTCTCAACTCTATCGTTGTTGCATTACATTTTCAACCACCTGACAGTAATTCTGGAATAACATCAGGACAATATAATCTTGACCTCTATGGGTGGAACATCAACGAACAGAAAGATATCTGTTCCAAAGTTTTGAGCAATGTGAAACTAATGGATAGATGGTTGGCTGAATCAGACCATTTTATGTATAAGAACAATTTGTTTCCTTCTAAAAAGGTTACAGATTTCAATGGTTGCACTGTATTAATTTTCTATAGTCAAGGTTATCCTTATGTCTTATATGGAGTCGGACAGATTTTTGGTACTGAAGTGATTTTAATGAATATAATTGCAAAGGCTAGCAACTTTTCCGCCGCCGCCATACGTGTAGAGATAATCCGGGATGAATGGTTCCTTGGTCACCATCACTTAACTTATATTATGGGCATAACAATACTTCGGGTAGGATTTGGAATTGGGACAAACGTGTTTGAGGCGTCATACCCACATTATTCTGATATTCTAACTTTCTTTGTCCCAACTGGAAAAGAAATACCACGTTGGCAAGCACTTGCTAAAAACTTCAACAAATACCTGTGGCTCCTTGTACTTTCAATCGCCGCTATTGGAATACTTGTATTCTTTTGTATAGAGAAAATATTGCAAATGAGAGGAAATAATATGAAACATGGCACTGACAGTATTCTCATATCCGCGATGCTGGATATGCTGAGAATGCATTTGGCATCATCCATCCCAACGCTACCTTCTTCTAAATCATCGTTATTTTTGGTAACAATATTTTTGTTTTATACTCTTGAGATTTATACAGCCTATCAGTCATCACTTATCGGATTTCTTGCTTGTCCCGGTAGTTATCCTGCCATAAGTAACAGGAAGGAACTCGACGAATCTGATATCGAATTAGCAAGTCCAGTTTTGGTATCCGGCGTTAAAGTGGAATCGAACTTTGGAATGAAGAGACAGGTGCGATATGACAAGAACGATAAGAAAATTGTCGAGAGAGTTGCTTGTGACGGTGATTTAGCGGTTGTTAGTTACAAGGCACACTTTCAATTTTGTGTTTCTTATGTGATAAAACGCACATGTAAGCCGGAATACGAAGTCTTGTCAGATATTTTCCAGAAGGTGCACATTGTTTTTATGTTTTCCAAAGGTGACATTATTTATTATCGTTTCAACACACTTTCATTAAGATTACAGAGCGCTGGTATAGTGCAGAAACATCACAGCTGGGCTATGAATAATACTTATACCCTTAGAGTACATGAAAGCCTTGAACCGTATGTCATAACAATGTCACATTTTCAAGGAGCGTTCTATTTGCTTGCGATTGGAAATATGCTTGGATTAATTGCCTTCATATTCGAAAATATTTTTCATTTTTGCATTCTTAAAACTTAGCTTGATATGCATGGAGATTACAAATATGTTCTCCACACTAAATTTCATTTTTAGAAAAGTTTAATTTATAGAATTATGCATCTGTATGTATGTATGTATGTATGTATTTTTTTGTATATCAGCATGCTCCATTACATTGGTATGTATTTTTGTAATACACATTTTTACATAAAATATTACAATAATTAGTTAAATAATTTATGACTTGAGAACAATATATTTACAATTTTGATTGAGATCTTGAAGTTCTTATAGATACAAGTGTTGCCTAATTGTACTTCTTCTATTTTAGGTTACCATCATTGTTTATATTATTTCTAATTTCAATTACTGTTACATTTTGCCAAATTCTATGGATTTTATAAATTTTCTGAGGTATGTTGTTGTGAACTGATCAAAGGGTGGAGGCCAGGTTTGACCTGTGCGTATTATAATATTAGGTCGTAGAATTCTTCTTTCTTTTATCAGTGTGGCACATCTTAATATTATATGGTTGACTGTCTGTTCTTCTTTTAGTCTGCAAGGGCACGTTGGTGTTGGAATAATCTTGAATCTGTGAAGGTACGATCTTGTGAAACTATGACCTGTCACAATAGAAGTAAATTCTGCCTGGACATGTAAATTTATCTTGAATCTGTTTTTAATTGATGGGAAGAATGATTTCGTTATTGCGCCTTTAGTTGAGATAGCCCACTGCTCTTGCCATTTTCTTAAGGTCTTTTCTCTCTCTTCTGTTGATATGGTATCTTTCGGTATTTTGTTATAAGCTATTTCCCCTTCATCTTCTATGGCGGCTTGTTTGGCAAGACGGTCAGCTATCTCATTCCCTACTATTCCGACATGGGCCTTCATCCACCTAAAGAGAACTGCCCATTGTTGTCTCTCCAATTTTTTCAATCCTTTCTTTATATTTTCAATTATTGGATTATGTTTATTTTTGTGCTGTAAAGTGTCCAGTGTCACTTTGCTGTCTGTGTTAACTACTGCAATATTTTCTGTTTCTTCTGCTATTTCTACATTCTCAATATGTTGTAGTGCCTTCAAGATTGCTATTTGTTTGTTCTTGCTGATTGTTAGAACATTTTTCATGCAGTTTGTATGTATGTATGTATGTATGTATGTATGTATATGTATGTATGTATGTATGTATGTATGTATGTATCAGTGGCGGCTGATTGACTGAGGCAAGTGAGGCCGGGCCTCAGTCACTTGGCTTAACTGAAATCAAATTTTGTTTTTATGTAATGTATTAGTTATTTGAATGAAGCATATATCGCTGTAGAAGCATTTGAAAACTTTGTGATGTAGATAGACCTGTTTTGCAGTAAAATTTGTTCCTGAGGCCAGGATCGCTGGTGCCGGGTTTGGCTTGTAATGTATATAGACCTGTTTTTCAGTAAAATTTGTTCCTGAGAGCAGGATCGCTTGTGCCGGGTCTGGCTTGTGATGTATATAGACCTGTTTTACAGTAAAATTTGTTCATGAGGCCAGGATCGCTCGTGTCGGGTCTGCTTCTGGATTTTCGTTTGTCTTCGCGGGCTTTTGACGTTGCGCTTTAAACGTTGTAACTGAGGCACAATTCGTCTGGCCTGGTCAGGTTTCACTCCTCTCAACCATGGGCCGGCCTCAATGGTAGAGTGGGGTGGGAATAGGGTGGGTGACTTGTCTTCCTAAATAGGCCATAAATAACAAACATTCCAGCTCTTTGGCAGGCAGAGACCCACACTATTCTCTCCTCTTATGTCTTAGTTCATGACTTAAGCGAGGGTGTTGTTCTATTGTACTTCGTGTAGTTGTTATGTATTTCGGGAAAATATAAACAGAAACAAATGCCAGAAATAATGCCGGTGTACTTAATTCATTGTTAGAGTGTCCTTTTTCGAGAAGAAATAATATTGAAAGAAAGGAAGTTTTAAATAAAGAGAGAGAGCCGACCGAGATACCTACGACATCGCTGACAATTTTTCTGACAGATAATCTTAAAACGCGAGTTTCTATTGCATCCTGGTATGGGCAACATAAATGGTTAAGTGGTAATGTGGTGCAAAATAAACTTCTCTGTTGGCCTTGTTTGTTGCTGTCAAAGGAAAAAAATAAAAAGAAAAGAAAGAAAGGGGAATTTCAACACATAATATGGGTTGCTTCATCACACTGAAACAATCACTGAAACTCGCAGCATAACAGCTTATTTGGTGAGTGAAATTATTATTTTTATTACTAGTAATAATAATGGACTAATAATAATAATAATAATAATAATACACTAATAATGATATTAATAGTATAATAACAATAATAATTAATATCATAAATAAACATTTTCTATCGGAGGCACTTAAACTAGTTGCATCTGGCCTCACCGAGGATTTGGATCACCGGCTGCTACTGGTATGTATGTATGTATGTATGTATGTATGTATGTATGTATGTATGTATGTATGTATGTATGTATGTATGTATGTATGTATGTATGTATGTATGTATGTATGTGCGTGTGTGCGTATGTATGTGTGTATGTATGTATGTATGTGTATGTATGTATTCCAATCATAAATTGCCTTACATTAAAATGCATAATTCGAGAACTCACTGAAATTTAAAGATAATATGCGAGGTTAAATTCTGCCATTATCAGAGGAATTGAAAGAGAAGCACAGAGGTGAAGTGTTTGCACACCAGTGTGATGAGAACGTTCCCTTAAACAAAAGGCGTCGAAAAATTTTTCTTCTATTTATTTGCATTTGCATTAAAAAAGATACATTAAGAAACTATTATATACAGAAAACAGAAATACAAATTAAGGAATTTGCCCTCGTATGAGGAAACGCTCGTGGTTGGGAGTAAACTGTCCTTAATTATATAAGAGCAATTCCAAGAAAATGCCATACTGAGGTGAACTTATTGAAATTGATGTAGGACTATTTTTGTTGAAGAAATAGGTTTCTTTACACTTTAAATTTCCTTATTTCGTAAGATAATGTTTAAAATGCTCTTTCTTTTAGTCTGTAACTTGCTGCAGATCATGTCATATTCCAAACACTTAAAACGGGTAATATCGGACAGTGAATTTCTTTCATCTACCACACGATGATAGTACCTGATTGACATGGTTACGTTTCTGTGATGTCGCATAGAGAAACGTAACCATGTCAGATGAAAGAAACGCACTGTCCGATACTACCCGATGTCCGATACTACCCGACTCTCCCCTATGACTTTCATTACATATTACTCCAATTCATGTATGTGTTTACTACAGAAATTGCAAATGAGTATATACAAATAATTATCTGTAAATGCACTTAGTGTGTCAATGTTTAAAGTTACAACAGAAAATATCACGTACAACTTGTACTGCTTGTAATTCTAATCTCACTGCACTAATACTTATTCAGAAAAGAATCATTAAAATATGCCTTAAAAACCAATTGATTACTCATCTGAGCTTTTGTTTACTGATTTTAATGTTTTGAAAATTAAACAGATTTATTATATTGCCTTATTAATCTTCATACATAAAAACCGTAATAAATTCAAATTGTATCATCATAAATATGGAACTAAAAGATCCGATTTTATACGACTCGATGAACCAAAGTGTTTCACAGGCACAGCTCTGAGCCATGGTACCTACTTCGGTCCAAGGTTATACAATAAAATAATTGATAAATACCAAAATTTTGATAATTTTAGTATCAGGAATTTCAAAAATAGCGTTAGGAATTTAATTTTTAAAGAATATATATTGATTTAATATGTATATGTATTTGTATGACTTAAATTGTTAAAATTGAAATTGTATTTTTAAATTTAATTTATTCCTGTAAATTTTTTTCTTGACCCAGTTTGTGTCAAAAAATTATCTTTGTGTTTAGATATCTCCCTGAGGACGAGTTTTTTTACTCCTTCAGGGAAGAACTAAGATTGTATTTCTGTCAATGTTATTTTATTAACAATAACAATAAACATGTCAAAAAAATGTGTAAGATCCATCATATTGCAAATAAAATGAATTGTATTACAATTTACGCCTTATTTTCTCCTGAGGGAGCTCTGATTTACCGTACAATATCCTTCAATCGGTTTTCCTCCAATGACACGAACCTCCATCCTATGATCTCCAATTTCTTTAAATCTTCCTCTACAGCACTGACGACGAACTGGATGCACGCGATGCTCCGTGCAGGTATTGAGCACGGTGCAGGCTCCGTGCGAGCGGAGCAGTGAGAGCGTACAGCATCATCTCGGTAGTAGTGGCGTCTCGTAGATCGACGCCTCTTTGTCATGAAACGTAATCCGTTAAAGTGAAGGCCTTTGGCCCCAACAAACAATTTCAATCCTTAATGGGAAGCAACATACTTCATGGAATGTAGTGAAGTTCTATCACAGTCTACTATATACAGTCGCGAAGCTCAATATGTAGTAAAAATGCAAACATGGGTAGTTGCCCACCACTAGGATCGCTACTATCGCCTCATCATCGCAGATCTCTCTCCTAGTAGACGACAAAATATGTTACACTTTCGTTGTGTTCTTTTGTTAAAATTAACACCTTCCTTCCATTATTGAAATATTAAATGCATAAAGTTAATTTATTATTTTAATGAAGTATATTAAATTCCACCATAAACTCGAAGATACCTGCAAGAAATAGGTTAATATTATTTTTGTTTGTGCAAAACGAACAGAAATTTACTATAATCGCTTCACTCATTCAAGATTATAGCGATAATTAACTATGAAACCAATAAATATTAATTTGCATTTCCCTTTACAACAATAATAATGGAAATATGAATTAATGGAGTAACTTACGTGTACCGGTACTTGTAGTGTAGGCTTACGTAGTTAACAAAGTGGGATGAGGTTAAGCAATAATAATCACACCAGAATTGGAAATAAAACGTGATCAATAAATTTTATTGTAACAGACTTTTTCTACGTCTCTAGTAAAGTAACAAATAAAAATAACAACAAAATTAACAGCTATAATTAAAAACATATCCTTTGAAAAAAAAAGTAGGCCTAAGCAATAATAATCCCACCAGAATTGAAAATAAAACGTGATCAATAAATTGCATTAAAACAAACTTAATCTTTCTACGTCTCTAGTAAAATATTATTATTCCAATTACTGTACTTTAGCCATTAACATTTTCATTACAACCAATAACGAACATTTCACAAGCATCAATGTGAAATACGCAACGAGCTAGCACTCGATGGAAATACGACACAGTCCAAAGTCGACCGTGGACAGTCTATTGTTTCTAGTTGCTAACCGCTTGGAGCGCTTTATCATGAGATTTGCAAAAAATCACCTCAAGCTTCGCGACTGTATATAGTAGACTGTGGTTCTATGTAGATTTTCGAAATATTGGAAGAGATAAATTTGTTTCTGGAAATGAGTGCAGAAACTATTGCAGATCTGGAAAATACAAACTGATCACAGATTTGTTCTGTAGTATTCAAGCTTTAAAAAGTGCTGTAATTATGGGAACGTCAACTGTCCAAAGGCGATCCCGGACATTTTCTCAGGTTGGTACGTCTGGTGCGGGACTGTGACTTCTTAGAGATGGGCTGTTATGTTGAAAATCTCCACTTGTTTTCTTATGAATGACTTTGAAGACAGATTTCAAGATTTGAGTCATCTAAAAATGGATTTCATCTATTTGCTACACCGTTTAGCACAGGCCTGCACAAGGTTTGCGCTCTCCGAGCCGGCTCACAGCTCATGAGCGGAATGCAGATATTAGCTGCGCTCTATATCAGAGTGGACTGGAAGAAGGGGTGATCTCGTACAAAATATACACAAAAGAAGTACTACTACGAGTGCTTATGAAATGAATTCCCGTTCAGTGTTTGCAAAACTATCTTGGACTATTATTAATTAATAAAGAAATATTTATTTTACTGAAGTAATAGAAATTCTATAGCTACTTAAATGTACAATATCATTTTGTTATATTTTTATTTATCAGTACATCAAAACGAGGTTTAATGCTGTTGGCAGCTGAAAGGAACGGTAGCCTACTGATCGTAATGAAACATCAGTTACAGATGTTCGATGTCTGCCTTTATTAAAGTTGATAATAGAAAACAGTTGCTCACAAATATAAATGTTGAGCCAAAAATAGCAATCATTTTCACAGCCAGCCTGTGTAGTCGTGGATATTATTGCTAATGTTTAGTCTTGTAAAACTCAACCAGGCTAGTAGTATTATTCAAACGATCTTTAGCCCTAAGGTCACATTGAAGATCAATAAGTTCGAGCTGCAAATCGTTAAATGTTATGTTCCGTCTTTTAGATTCCTCCATACTGTACTGTAGCAGTAGGTAAGCAACGTGAAACAGTTACTGAGAATAGGCTTACACACTGCACTCCACTAGACAGCTGAGTGGTCGTTTCCCTCTTCTCTACTTATATCAAGTCTATGTCATTCTGACATATCTTGCTCTCCGTTTCGGTGAGCGGTAAACACAGCTCTCCTGCTCCGAAGAAGCGCGCGCGCTCGTTGAGCGCTGTTTGTGCAGGCCTGGTTTAGCATAAATATTGATACTCCCAAAGATGTCCGACTGGAACTAATCAACTTGAAATGTGGCATTGAGCTGGCTGATAGTCACAGGAACAGACGTAGTTTGCTAGACTTTTACAGCCGATTTCCTAAGTCAAGATTCCCACAGCTCCATAGGCGTGAGACATCTTTAATTTCAATGTTTGCTTCGGCCTTTGTGTGTAAAGCTTTATTTTCAGCTATGAAAACGTAACAAAGACTATGAAAGAGCCAACCTCAGTGATCATAACTTAAAGTGTGCATTAAGGGTTCAGAGTCCAAATATAGTCCATATCGTATAAACCAAAACCTGTCAGTACTTAACCACATCCGAAAAATAAAAATTCAAATAAAATCGAAAACCATGACAATTTTACTCAAAACCAATTAGTATCACCCAACTTCTACCTAAGTAATGCACCGGTACCTACGAGACAAGAAGTAGGAATATGCAAATCTATTTAAAATTCTCTTTCGCTTCTTGACTGGCTTTTCTTGCTGTTATATTTTTCGAACACTTTAACACAATTAACAGTAGTTGACAAGGCTGATGTATCAACTTAATAACAGCCAGAAAAAAAATCGATGCATTTATAAGGAAACTTGATTTCTGGTCCGTATCGTGCGACAAATAGATAATGAGTTTCATTATACAAACATGCAATTAAGTTTGCACGATTTTAAACAACAGTTTGAGTATTTTGGGGAAGAGACTAAAAATTACGACATTCACTGGATACTGAATCCACTTCTAGACAGTTGCATTCAACTGGTTGAAATAAAAAAGGAAAGATTACTTGAAATATGTATATAGGCCTAGTAACGGAATTTTGAAAGTATACATTTTTCGTAGAGCATAAATCAGTTTTGTATCAAAAGAATGAAGAATAGCCTACCTCGAACTTGCAAAAGAAGCTCTTAAATTTTGTAACATATGAAAACTCGTAGTTATGCGAATTAAGTTCCTAGACTATGATTGCTATCAAAACAAAACGAGAATATTAATGAAATTGAAAATTATATCGTGTGTGTATCGAATACAGAGTGCAGATCTGGGAAGCTACTTTCTCAAAAAAACAGCCATAATTATTGTATTATTTTTAAATTTATTATCGCAATATAATTTTTATTTTTATATTCATCGTTGATTATATAAATGTATCCCAATAAGGCTTTTTTAAATGTAAATCATCTCGCGATCCCACTCAGCTCTTCACACAATCCCCACTTTGAACCATTGATACAGACGTTATTAAAGTATTTGATCTACATACCTTATTTTCATGCCAGTAATAATTAAACAATATCCACGAAAATTATTATTTTTTCTTTTGCTTACCATAAAATTTAAATTTGCAATAATCGGCTTTTCCTGATCCCCATACGATAGAATGCAGTAAAGATCATATCATATCATATCATATCATATCATATCATATCATATCATATCATATCATATCATATCATATCATATCATATCATATCATATCATCACATCACATCACATATCATATCATATCATATCATATCATATCATATCATATCATATCATATCATATCATATCATATCATATATCATATCGTATCGTATCGTATCGTATCGTATCGTCGTATCGTATCGTATCGTATCGTATCGTATCATATCATATCATATCATATCATATCATATCATATCATATCATATCATATCATATATCATATCATATCATATCATATATCATATATCATATATCATATCATATCATATCATATCATATCATATCATATCATATCATATCATATATCATATCATATCATCATATTATATCATATCATATATCATTCAATCAAGTAAAATCAAAACCATTCACAGTAACTTCAGGTGTACCCCAAGGATCTAATCTTGGTCACTTGTTCTTTTTACTTTATATGAATTACTTCCCTAAACAGATTTTGCACACTAAATGTTTACTATATGCTGATGATGTTAAATTGTATAAAGTCATTGACAAACAACAACACGTTTTTGATCTACAGCATGATTTGGACAGACTATATAGATGGAGTATCGATAATTCTCTTCTGTTAAATCTTAATAAATGTTTTCTGAAAATTACTTTGCAAAATATTAATAAATGACATATTCTAAACATAAGACAGTTGCTCAAAATTCGTATGAAATTAATGGTGTGAAGTTACCTAGAGTAGAATCATTTAAGGATTTGGGTATTTATTTTACACACAACTTATGTTTTAAAATACACTTAAATCACGTGGTGATTGATGCATAAATAAATTAGGATTTATAATCAAAAATATAAAAGAATTAAAAAATATAAATACTATTGATACTTTATATAAAACTCTAGTTAGAAGTAAGCTAGAGTATGCGCCTGGAATATGGTCACCTCAGTTCCAGTCCCATCAGATGCAAATAGAAAGGATACAGAAAAGATTTTTATGTTATTTATATTTTAAAAAACATCACGTGTCGTCTTATGACAAGCAAATTTCATATAATCAGTTACTTTTTGAATTTAATTATAAAACTTTAAAATCTCGACGATTAAAAATAGACAAATTATACTCTATAAGACTGTTAACGGTATATTGAATAACTGTGATTTTCTTAAATTCCTTCGGTTCAATGTAAAAAGAGCAGAATTACGTCATAGGCAACTCTTTATTATTCCTATTCCTAGAACTGTTTTCTTCAAGAACTCTCCATTGTTTATGTGTAATACTTACAACTCTCTGTCTTTAAACTGTGATTCTCAATTGGATTTTAGTTTAACAATTGCAAAATTTCATACAATATTTTAAAAATTATATTTACTTAGATATTTAAATTATGAAGAAGTGTATTATAATGTTTTCACTCTAGTTTTTAAATAAGTTTGCATCATTATATTGACATTTGGCACTATATTAACTGTAATATTATATTCTAGCATCTATTACCATTATGTATTTTCTTTCTTTCGTTTGTGTTGTTTGTTTTGTTGTTTTATTATTATTATGTATTTTGTGTATATATCTATGTAAGCCATCTGTAATTGGAAGCCTGCTTCTGTTGGTGGTGGATTTAAAATAAAATAAAATAAAATGTCATGTCATGTCATGTCATGTCATGTCATGTCATGTCATATCATATATCATATCATATAATATATCATATCATATCATATCATATATCATATCATATCATATCACATCATATATCATATCATATCATATCATATCATATCATATCATATCATATCATATCATATCATATCATATCATATCATATATCATATCACATCATATATCATATCATATCATACCATATCATATATCATATCATATCATATCGTATCGTATCGTATCGTATCATATATATCATATCGTATCGTATCATATCATATCATATCATATCATATCATATCATATCATATCATATCATATCATATCATATCATATCATATCATATCATATCATATCATATCATATCATATCATATCATATCAAGGAAACATAGGCCTCTAGGCATACAGTTCACTTACAACAGGTCGACAATATGTTCAGAAATTAAAACACTTACAAGGAAAACATCCAAATAGGCCAATTTACTTTGCAGGGTTATCATACCGAACATAGCTGTGATGTGAGAATGACAGAAAAGAAAATGGCATGTACAAAATTACTGTCAAATGATGATTACAATAATAAATTGGAAATTTGTGAACAGTAGGATATGTAGACATTTTTATAGACCAATTGAAGTGAAGACATTTGTGTAGACTTTTTCTATAGATATTTTGGTATCAGACCAGGTAACGCAGACAGTATTGTATGCAAAGTGACCGTGAGTCCTTTTAAGAACCTCTTCAGACGAGGCCACTTTTAGAAGCGCTGCCGCTTGTGAATAATGGATATAAATGGCGGCCTTCAGACACAGCCACAGAAGAGTAGCACTCCAGACTTTCTTTTTTTTAGTAGGTTATTTTACGACGCTTTATCAGCATCTTAGGTTATTTAGCGCCTAAATAAGGTGAAGATGATAATGACGGTGAAATTTCAAACGTTCTGAGTGGTTGACTTCGCCGCTGGTGGCGCTTCTCGTCGCGATTGCAAGAATTAAATTGTAGCTTTCACACGGCGCCACAGGGACGCCATTATTTTAGTGGCGAGTTCGTGGCGCTGCTAACGGACGACTGGTGGGCCACCAATTAATTACACCGCCACGAAAGTATACAGCCTATTATGCCACGGTGTCTTTTTTTTGAATGTCATTAGTAATTCCTGCTAGAAGTTCTTGAAATGAATCCTTAAACATGCGAAAAAAAAAACTTTTTATGCTCGACCATGCCGAAAAGTAGTAATTATACACCTGGTAGCAGCCCTTTAATGGACCTAATTAAAGTACACCTATTCATTAAAGTTCAAGTGTCCCACCAATCAGAAATCACCATTGTAGCAATATGATAGAGCAAATATCGATTATTCTCGGATATACAATCGAAAGACAACTAGCGAAACGTCACGGAGGCTGGAAATACAATACTGTCGCAGAAGGTTATGTTCTGTTACTATAATAATTAGCGTTAAATTGTAAATAATATTCAAATAAATTCAATTTGTCATCTCGTTTTTCAATGTCTAAATCAATTTCCAGGTTATATCAAGACTAATGTTCATGTTATTCTCTAGATTATATCAAGGTCAATGACATTGGTTTCTCGGAAAAAATCAATACTTTCGCGTCTGCGCACACCTCACAATTTACGAGATATTTCACAAGGTCAGTTTCGCTCCCCAGTCAGATAAGAATAACATGAATACTTATGAATAATTTCAAGTTAGAAATATGGTCGAGCACAAAAAGTCGTATGAAACTTGCCTATAATGGTAATTAAGACGCTCGTATGAAAATTATGAAACTCGCTTGCGCTCGTTTCATAAACATACTCGCGTCTTAATTACTACTATTATAGGCTCGTTGCATAATCTACTATTATAGTTCTGATGTAAATCATCAAATAAAGTATGAAATAAAAATAGTCCTCGATTCTATCTTTCCAAAACCAATGAATGGACCCAGACACTTCTTCTACTGTATTTTTACGTCTATTCTTCCTCCATATGAGCAAAGTTACCAAAAGTATATCTCCCTCTACTGTCCATGTTCACTGGAAGACTGAAATATTCTCTACAAAAATTTAGTGTATTAAGCAGCTCTTGAAACGTGCGTTCGCAGCGCCACTAACGCTCGTTCGCTGAACCACTAACGAGCCACTAGTGGCGCTGCTAAGTGGCCTCGTCTGAAGAGGCCGTTAAAATATAAATGCTATTCAAAGATGGCATACGGTCGCGAAAGAGTGATTGATAACGGGGTAATAAAAATGTCAACATTTCAGTATCATCACGTCACACACAGTTTGCGCGAAATCGCATAAACAAGGTCTATCTGGTGAGAATCCATTTTTCGATTAGTACCGGCCGATTTCCAGAACGAGCAAATTACATTTTTAAGAGTTACGGTTCGATAGCCCTAAAAACTGTCATTCACATCCAAGTTTCTTGTTCCTAATTGCCCTATAATAAAGCTGCTGTAAACCGGAAAGGTGTGTCTGAAATGTTTAATGGGTAGAAATGCAGAAATTGCTAATGGCGTTGCATTTATTATAGGTTGCAGTGGACTACATATAGTAACCAATCCACTACAATCATCGGACAAAATTGCAGTGTAACGAAGTTCCTCCATTTGATTTCAAAACTTAACTTTGAGATATCTACTGCCATCCTCGTCAATTGAGTTTCAACTGTAGCTACGAGAGACGGACTGGAGAAATAACGGGCAGTTTATGAACAAAAAATAAGCGGTTGATTTAAAATCCTCATTATGTTCAACGCAATTTTTTCACACAGTGCCAGAAGTTTCGGCTTCATCAAGGGCAAGAGAACCTGTCCGTTGGATTCGTTGCATCCAGTCCCGAGATTAATTGCAAATACTGTACACGGGAAATTCTAAAAATAATACGTAATATTCTAACATGCAGCGGAGCTATTTTATGCAATGAGCAGGCTTCGAGACTTTGGACCCGATACAATAAGTTTACTGTGCATGTACTATAGGTTGTTGACTCGCTGCAGGTAGTGAAATGTAGAGATGTGTTGAGGTAACAACGTTGCTGTTTAGAGTAGAGTACGGTAGTATGGGAAAACACAACATTGTGAAAGTAAATATACATTACACAAAGATAATGTCAAAAGAATGTGAAAAGCATTTATTCTCCTTTGTTTTATAAGCATTTGTGTTTAATTATACACAGTGTTAATGGTGGAAATAAACATGTAGCAGTTTTAATTTCTTCATTTATCCTATTGATCGTCTTTAGGAAGTGCAGTTACAGTACCGAATTGCAATGTACTACAAGATATATTTTCAATGTCTCAAACATAAATCTTTTTCGGTTATCTGCCAAATACAGTTTGTATTGTGAAAAGCTGCGCTCTACATTGCATGACGCGATAAGAGCAAAACGAAAAAACTTAACATCATTGCAGTCTCTGAGAGATAGTCCTTTATTCTCGGGTGACTCTATTTCCACTAATTTGCTGTTTATGTTACACAATATTCCATATCCGTTATTTTTATATGAAATTGATTTCCACTTCTATTTTATACGTTCAGTAACCAGTGTACTTAATTCTCTGTGTCATTTCCTCAACTAATTTGAGGGCTTCCAGCATCTCTTGCTCTGACTTTTATAACCATGTAATAGTTTCAGACACAGATTGAAAATAGGTTTGTATGAAAACCAAATAATTATTCGTCAGAACCTTCAAATTCGGAGCGTTTTCCTTTGCGTATTTGTTGACATTTATTCTACAGTACCCCCACTCACTGTACTCTTTACCACTATACTCAGTACGCTGTTATGCGGATTTCCCACTGAACTGCTATATTGGGCCAGAAGTCTCGAAGCCTGGTAATGAGAATAACATTGCTTTCATAAATTGTGTTACATTATGTGTTGGCTTTCGTATTTCATTCTATATTGTAAAAGAACAATTTCGAAAAATGAAAGCTGTAAATGATTGTGCAACGACAGTGAGTTATGTCACATTTTTCTGACGTCACTTGCGTAACAACGAATCAGACTCTTGCACAGATATGCTTTCCTACTAAGCAAGAACACAGCATCTACAGCAGGTATGCTCAAAATTGTAAAAGCCCCGATTACACGGATGATGCTGCTCTGCATAACACTCAGAGCGTACGGACTGGGCTCCACAACTACTAAATTGCAGCACAACCCGTGCCATCGCTCTCACTCTCTTACAAATAAGGATAATTAACTGAATTTGAAAAAGGAAAGAGTATACACTGTAATATTCAGTTATTACATTATTTATTATATTTTACGAGGCGAATCCAGAAAGTAAGTTTCCTTTTTTTTTAAAGAACATACACTTTCAGGAAAACATTTATTTGCAACAGGTACAGCAGTGTTTCAGCTATTTTTCAACATAGCCACCATCAGAATTGAGACACTTGTATCGTGGGATCAACTTTTATATCCCTCTGTCGTAGAACTCTGCCGCCTGTGAATGGAACCAGCGTGTGACAGACGTCTTCAGTTCTTCGTCATTGCCAAAACGCTCACTGGAGGACAGGAAATTCCTGAGGTGCAAGAAAACGTGAAAATCGCTGGGAGCAAGATCAGGACTGTAGGGTGGGTGATGAAACAACTCCCACCCAAATTCCATCAAAACAGCTGCTGTGCGCCGAGCCGTATGTAGACGAGCATTGTCATGGAGGAGCACAACACCTGCAGTAAGCATTCCACGCCTCTTGTTTTGAATGGCACGTCGCAATTTTCGCAGTGTTTCACAGTAACGGCCAGCGTTCACTGTTTCACCTCTTGGAAGGAAGTCAATGAGGAGAATGCCCTTCCTGTCCCAGAACACCGTGCACATCACTTTCCGTATCGACAGCATCTGTTTGAATTTCGTCCTGACCGGAGATCCACTATGCCGCCAATGCATTGACTGCTGCTTGGTTTCCGAGGTGAAGTGCGAAATCCAAGTCTCAACTTCCATGATGATCCTGTCGAGGAACTCGTCGCCGTCATCGTGATACCGTTGCAGAAATGTCAGTGGTGCTCCTAAACGTTGCATTTTGTGTTCGGGTGTCAGGTTTTTCGGCACCCACCTGCACACACTTTTTTGAACAGCAGGTGCTTAGTGACAATCTCATGCAACAAGGATCAAGATATCTGCGGAAAATGGCTGCTCAGCTCCGTAATCGTGAAGCGACGGTTCTCAATGACGCACTGTCGCACCAGCTCAACACGGTCATCATTGATGAGAGACGGTCGCCTACTGCACTCTTCATCATGGACACTTTGACGACCTTCGGAAAACTGCCTACACCAGCGACGCACCATCTGCTTACTCATGATGTTCGTCCCATAGACCTGACAGAGCTGCCGATGAATTTCAATTGGCGCAATGCTTTGTGCATTAAAGAACTTCATCACCGACCGAACCTCGCAGGCGGCGGGAGAAGGAATAAGAGCTTCCATTTCGGACCACTGCTGCCACGCTACTGGCACCAGGCGGACCTGTCCGGCTGGCATATGATTGATACGTCACAAAATCTGTTACGCATGCACAATTGACACGGCTAATTACGTTTAATTTGAAAAAGGAAAAAATCGGAAACTTACTTTCTGGATTTATTATATTTTATAGTTATGATACTATTATATCATAGATAATGTTATTTTCATATTCCACCATACATTGCAGTCTATTCAACATTGCATTCTTTTCTGCAAATAATCGGAAACCTATTTCCAACGAATTTACTGCAATGCGCAAAAGACGCTTATCTATTAATCGGGATCTATGTTTGGATTTTTGGATTTAGCAACCTTCATTCTCGAAAATAATTGTTCGCACACACATGTCGAGGCGAAGGTAGCTAACATAGTGGCAGCGAATAAGCTCATCTTGGGATATTTCATTTTGTTCATTTTTTAATAGTTCAATGCTTGTCAAGTCATATTCTCCGCATTTAGTTCTAAATTTGTAAACCAATGAACTCGTTTTGGAACTGCACTCTCACGGATTGTACTAAATTTACTATGAGAGGATTAACAAAAAGATTAATATCACTCTCCATACGTCTAAAATCACAAAGTCTATGTTCTCTGAATTCACATTTGAGCTGTTCCAATACAGAGATATAATTAACTCAGTTATATTTTGTTCAGGCACCATACATCTCTTTACAAGTTCACCATCCGTGAAGAGTTTTAGTGCCTTAGCTAATCCCCAACATACTACATAACTTGCTCCTAAACACTCTGAAATGTTCGACTCTCTTCAATGTTTTGCCTTTCATGAAGTGCTTTCAATTCTTGAAGCTGTAGTGCACGTTGCAATCCTGAAAAATTATTTTGTCCGAGATCGTGCGTATTTGCTTGTTTTCCGCACAGAACCAATACGCGGTAAGTGTGAAATACCACATTCAATATTCCCAACGTAACATACATAACAATTTCCCTCTACTTACCGCTTAAGCGCGACATTCATTTTACTGCTTTAGGCTTTTAACATAGTTTAATAATTATAAATTGAAACTTACCACTGCAATTTCACCTAAATTGCAATGTTAATTAATGTTTTTAAATATTTGCAAACATTAAGTAAACTCTACTACTCCACGAAATTTATTGCGTTTGATACAAGTAACATTAAGGAAGCCGTGAAAAATCAACAAGATTCCAGATGCCGATGTTATTACTGCAATATGTTATATAAATAATATTGTTAAAATATTAAAATGAAAAATAAATCATACATAGCCTTACCGTTTGTTTTAAGTTCGCATTTATAGACTGGGGAAAAAAGACAGACGTATATCACGGCCTGCTGGAATAAACTCAGAAAACATTTTATAGCAACAATGTTGAAGAAAGATATTTTGGTTTTCGAAGTTGCCGTCATTAAACAGAAACCAAGATGGAGATTTCATTGCAACTAATTAGAAATTCGTCTTTCAGGTATGTAATAAACGATCATCGCACAAAATAATGTACGATTCACGAGCGGTAAGTTTGTTTTCATGTTCTCGAAATTAAAAAAAGCTCAACTACGTTTCGCTTTTTCAATCTTTTCCTCGACCATGAAAACGTGAACATTCCTCTTCCATGTATTAATAAACGATCTAGCTTGTTTATATTACTATTATCATAAAATTTATTTCTGTTGGAATAAAATCACTACAATAACAATGATATTAATAACAATAATAATAAATATAATAATAATAGCCCTAATAATAATAATAATAATAATAATAATAATAATAATAATAATAATAATAACGTTGGTACATGAATACATATTACAGAAAACACCTTCCTGTCACTTCGGCATGGCAGAGCGTATAATGTCGTTTTATGTTACTCAGTAGTATTCCTGACAGTACTTTACAACATAGTAAACACTTTACGTTTTCACCGAACGCACAAGAAAAATATATTCTTCCTCCACACTGTACGGAATGATCGTTTGTGCGAGATCGTGCGTATTTGCTTGCTTTCCGCACACAACCAATACGCGGTAAGTGTGAAATACCACATTCAGTATTCCCAACGTAACACACATAACAATTTCCCTATTCTTACCGCTGAAGCGTCATATTCATTTTACTGCTTTAGGCTTTTAACATATTATTTTTAAGACGTTCAATATAGTAATAATTATAAATTGAAACTTACCACTGCAATTTCACCTAAATTGCACTCTTAATTATTGTTTTTAAATATTTGCAAAAATTAAGTAAACTCTACAACACCACAAAAAAGTTACTGCATTTGTAATTCAAGTAACATTAAGGAAGCCGTGAAAAAATCAACAAGATTCCAGACTCATCATAGACTGGGGAAAAAAAAACCTTACAGACGTATATCACGGCCTGCTGGAGTATAGTAAACACAGAAAACATTTTATATTAACAATGTTGAAGATAGATATTGTTTTTTCGAACTCACGACCAGCGTCCCGCGAGAGAACAGACCGCGCGGGCTTCACGGAGCATGAGGGTCTTCGCGGCGGGAAAGGGGAAAGGGCCTACGCGGCGAGAGTATGGAGATCGATTTGCGCAACTGCTGCGTACGGAGTAAAGGGGGGACGGACCCTCCCGACTCTTCGAGAAGTTCGTCGAAGTGGAGATATCCAGATAATTCTCTGCACACCTGTAGAAATTTCTCGCAACTATGATTTCGCTATAAAGAAAAACGCCAGCGAACTCGAGCAGTTTTTCAGTTGATTAGTCAATAAGTCACTGAGAAAGCCAGATTTCCAGTCTTGTGTACCGGAGTTCGACTCAAGTGTGCGTCCGCAACTTATCAGCATCCGAAGGCCTGAGTTCGAGTGCAGTGGACCGCAGTTGGAGGGACCTGAGTTTTGCAGTGGACCGCAGTTGGAGGGACCTGAGTTCGAGTGCAGTGGACCGCAGTTGGAGGGACCTGAGTTCGAGTGCAGGGGACCGCAGTTGGAACACTTACCACCGACAGTGAACTGTCTCTGAAGGTCTGTGGTTCGAGATACTGTGAACTCAGTGACTTAGATAGAAGAACTGTGAACTGAAAACTGATAGTTCTGATTTGCAAATAGTGCTTTGTAAATATTAGTTAAGATTAACAGTTCATTGTTGTTCTGTTCTGATTTGCAAATAGTGCTTTGTAAATATTAGTTAAGATTAACAGTTCATTGTTGTTCGTAATAGTCAAGTAAATTGTCATTGCCGTCAAGATTCCAGACTCAACGAATAGACTGTTGAGTGAAAAATTGACAGACGTTTAAGGTGAATTGTAGAAAGGAATTATTGTTGGAAGAATAAAACATTTTGAGTTGAAATAAAATTGAAGATATATTTGTTTTCCAAAGTTGCCGTCATTGAACAGAAACCAAGATGGAGATTTCATTGCAACTAATTAGAAATTCCTCTTTCAGGTATGTAATAAACGATCTTCGCACAAAATAATGTACAATACACGAGCGGTATGATTGTTTTCATGTTCTCGGAAATTCTCAACTACGTTTCGCTTTTTCAATCTTTTCCTCGAACATGAAAACGTCAACATACCGCTCTTATAACGCATATTACTATTGCTTACAAAAAGTTTTGACTGTGTCATTGTCCCGCACTGTTCTTACGTTTTGTAAGTATCTGAACTGCCTTCCGCAGTCATCCGTCGAGCTTCGAACGAGGAACAGCACGCTCTACATTGGAAGGTAATCGGGAGTCAGAGAATGAGCATACCTGGTCTACAGAAATGGTGGAATGAAGATAAAGGAGTTCAAAGTTTGAAGCATTGCCACTAATAATAAACCAGAGCCATCGTTCATCTATGATAACCGTATTACATTTGGAAGCTCTGAAAAATGTTAGATTTTTATAAATTTATGTATTTTTATAAGGAGAAAAAGCATATATTGCATTATTGTAAAGGATTACAGTAAATAGACCCATAAGATTATTATCAAAACGCAGCAACTAATTTATAAGCGCTTTGTAGGGCTTACTTACTTACGGCTTTTAAGGATCCCACAGGTTCATTGCCGCCGTCACATAAGCCCGCCATCGGTCCCTCTCCTGAGCAAGATTAATCCACTCTCTATCATCATATCCTACCTCCCTCAAATCCATTTTAATATTATCCTCTCATCTACGTCTCAGCCTCCCCAAAGGTCTTTTTCCCTGCGACCTCTCAACTAACACTCTATATGCATTTCTGAATTCGCCCATACGTGCTACATGCCTTATCGATCTCAAACGTCTGGATGTAATGTTCCTAATTATGTCACGTGAAGAATACAATGCGTGCAGTTCTGCGTTGTGTAACTTTCTCCATTCTCCTGTAACTTCATCCCTCTTACATCCCTCTTAGCCCCAAATATTTTCCTAAGCGCCTTATTCTCAAACACCTTTAATCTCTGTTCCTCTGAGTCCAAGTTTTACAACCATAGAGAACAACCGGCAATATATTTGCTTTATAAATTCTAACTTTCAAATCTTTTGACAGCAGACTAGATGACAAAAGCTTCTCAACCGAATAATAACAGGCATTTCCCATATTTATTCTGCGTTTAATTTCCTCTCGAGTGTCATTTATATATGTTACTATTGCTCCGAGATATTTGAATTTTTCCACCACTTCGAAGAATAAATCTCCAATTTTTATTGTATTTCCATTTCGTACAATATTCTCGTCACGAGACCTAATCATATACTTCGTCTTTTCGGAATTTACTACCAAACTTATCGCTTTACTTGCTTCAAGTAAAATTTCCATGTTTTCCCTAATCGTTTGTGGATTTTCTTCTAACATATTCACGTCAACCGCATAGACAAAAAGTCGTTCAATTGCAAACTCTCTCTGTTATCCTGGATTTTCTAATGGCATATCCTAGAGCAAAGTTAAAAAGTTAAGGTGATAGTGCATCTTCTTGCTTTAGCCCGCAGTGAATTGGAAAAGCATCCGACAGAACCTGGCGTATACGGACTCTGCTGTACGTTTCACTTAGACACATTTTAATTAATCGAACTAGTTTCTTGAGAATACTAAATTAAATAAGGATATTATATAAAACTTCTCTCTTAACCGAGTCATATGCCTTTTGAAATCTATGAATAACTGATGTATTATATCCTTATACCTACTCCCATTTTATTTTGTAGGGGTTAATCTTCAGAATATAAAATTGTAACATCTTCAATGAAGTTGCTTTATTCTTGCATAACTACATACAGATACGGCGTTTATGCTAAGTATAGAAAGGAAATGTCTGTATATGCTGCACTTCACAGCTGTGTGTAATTCCTTTTTATATACTTTAAGAAAATTCTGAATATTTCAATAAATGTATCAGTTAGAACTCCTCGAGCAGAGAAATTTGATATGCATAATTACGATGATACAGCAAGGTTGTGATTTTAAACGTTGTAATCCACTATACCCACCAGATTTGGTTCCAACAGACTACTTTTTGTTGTCAAATCCAAAACAAGGCTGCCGAATAGCTTAGTTCGTAGAGCAAATGGCTACATACTGGAAAGTCCTGGGTTCAATCAATAAAGATTACAATTCGATCTTCAGCTGAAATTATATTTAAAAATTAGGGATTTTTTTATTGGGATCTAGAGAAAAATAGGAGATTTTTTAATCAATAAAGATTACAATTCCGATCTTCAGCTGGGAAATCTATATTTAAATCATTAGGGATTTTTTTTTTCAGATGGGATCTACAAGCGATTGAAAAATCACGATAGATAGTTTATTGGCCGTCTCTTCAGTGTTGCCAACTGATTTTTATATCACCAAAAGATGGTAAAATCTAAAATAGTATTAACAATAACGATGAGTTGCATTTACCACATCTCATTTTTATGTTGGGCTGGTTCAATAATTGTTGCTATATTTTCCGTCTGCCAGGGATCTGTTAGTAATTTAGATTACTGCATGACCTAATATTAAAATGTATTTTGTCTTACAATCTGAAATTAATTCCTTTGATTAAACAGTTTAGATCACTCGATACCTAACCTAAAATGCTTTTGTTTGATCAGAAATGATTAGTAGATTTCACGAATGCCACGTTGAAATGTATCCAATCCCTATTTATTGATTGTTGTAATGAAAGGATCAAACGAAATTAATTAAAATTCCTAAAATGGCTAATTACTGGCATGTATCACACGAAATATATTTATTTGTTGCCTACCTGACTATATACTTAGATATCACCAAAAGATGGTAAAATCGATAATTCTATATACATATTAATACTGGTATTAATTAATTATTAGTAAGTTCAAATTTTACTATAATAATAAATCTAGAACAATTTCAATATTAAATTTAAACTATGAGTTGTGTCATTTACCAACATCTCATTTTCACTATCAGTTGTAGTATTTTTCTAAATGGTTCAATAATTTGTGAAAGATCACCTATATTTTCCTTCTGCAACGTCATAAATTTCTAGCGCAATATGTTAATAATAGATCCTGTAGAAACAACAACAAAACAACCAATTTTGTCTTAAAATCGATAATGTAATTAAATTGAAAAATAATATTAAAGAAACCCCATACCTAAACTAAAAGCTTGTTTTGTTTGACCACGTGAAAAGATGATTAAATATCAATTTAAAAAATATACGAATTCCACGTTGAAATGTTTGGAATAATAATTCTCCATTGGATGTTCCAAGATAAAGTAACTAAACATTTCGAAAGAAAAAGAGTAATTAAATATATGGTGCCAAATCTAGGTATTTCTGTCTATTTTAAAAGACATGTAATCACATGACTTGTCAGTATTTTTTCATTAGTAGTCTTCCTCGATATAATCTTGAAAACTTTGTAACTATTTCAACAGTTCATAGCAAATACATCAAAGAAATTATGTATTAACTCCATCTGCAAGTCTATCGATATCAAAAATTATTAGTAAAAAGTTTTAATAGCCTCCTGTCGATATAAAAATGAAACTCAAAACATAAGATTATTTAGGGCAAATTTCCATTTTCACGAATTCTGTAAATTACATGACATTCAATAACACTTCATGAAATTGATACTACTAGTAGTTATAAAATAAATCTCATCTGTATATATTTCATCTAGACTGTGACTATAAATTAAGACTTTATAATAAAATTTTTTTTACTTGTTCCATATTCTAGCTGTAATCATGTACAATACCATGGAATGTTATTAAATAAATGGGGAAAATACAATGGTTGGGTTTCACCCTTAGGGTATTAAGTAAGCTGATCCGGACTGTAGCTTCGTTCAACCAATACCTTCCCTCAGAGCGATCATTGGCCCTAGCCCTCCCACATACTACTTGCGCAGAAGTCTTGTTTCGGACCAAAGTGAGGGGCACTTCATTTAATATTACGGCAACCGACACGACTGCAACATGTTGAAACAAACTGTTTCGTTGCGAGTCCAAATGCTGCATTATTTTTTGATGTGCGCCCGACCTAATGAATCAGTCTATATTTATACTGGGTGTCAAATATCGAGCTATCGCTTTATCCTTCGTCAGGTAACTATAACTCACCAAAGGCACTGAAGTTCGATTCTCGAGACCATCTGAGATTCAGGGTGAAAATTATAGTAAGGGCTGTACTTCGATTTCCTGTCACACCAACGCTACTCTGCTATCACACTATCCTCATCTCATCAAATCTAAATCGATTTAATATAATAAGATAAAAATAAGTAACGGCCCACAGTGGTAAATTTCCAATTCGTACAAAAATAATAGTTGATAATAAGCCCATAGAACAAGTAGGTATCTCATTTTGATTATTTAGGTTGTAATATAACTTATGACGTAGATAGAGATATTGACAACAAAATAAGCAAATTCCAGTGGATATGCGGAACAATAAATAGAACACTAAAAAATAAAACTAGAAAAGAAACAAAACTAAAGTTCTATAAAACTATGGCAGTACCCGTGTTGACATATGGAAGCGAATCATGGATAATTAAAGAACGAGATAAAAGTAAATTACAGGCTTAGCAGAGTAAAGGGATGTACAAGAAGGGATTTGATAAGAAATGAGGATATCCGTAAAGAATTAAATATATAAAACATAAAAGAAAAAGTTGAAGATTATAAAGAAAAGTGGAAAGAACACCTGTCTCGAATGGATAATGAAAGAATTCCAGCACTGATACAACAGTACCAACCTAAAGGCAAAAGAGATGTCGGATGTCCTCGGAAGAGGTGGAACTGAATAAAATGTGAAGACGGAACAGGCACTAAACCTATACCATAAAGTGAAGATGATGATGAAAAATAAGTAACGAAAAAGCTAAGTACAGAACTAGCAATATGTAGTGCCATCCATTCTATTTTTGGATGAATGTCTTGCTCCCGGAAGGAACTTAATTTATTTCTTTCCAGTTCGTGGCCAGTTTCTCTCTGAGCTAAGATAATAATCTAGCCTGATAGACGCCAATAATTCTCCAGCACTATTACCGGGAATCGAATAACAACCGTTACTTTTATTGGCTCACGTCAAACAGGGGAATTAAAGTGTGGTATCTCCTGCCTCCTGAAGAGTAAAGAACAAATGTTTATGTCATCGTTCGGTATTCAGGAATGCATTAATACACTAACATACTTTCAAGAATGGCGGCCCAGATTTGCAAATCACGTTTCTGCGTATAAAAATATTTTCGTTCCTAGTCTGGTCACAAGTTTGGAGCAAGTTTTTCTTCCACTCCTCCTTCCCCTCACGCGCCGCCCAAACTGGCCACAGCCGCCCGTGATTACAGATTAGTTCAGGTGCCCGATGTGCAAAACAGAGTATAACAGCGAGCTTCCGCAACTAATGTAGCAGTCCACCCAGTACGCCTGGATATTATTCGCAGAAGCCTGGTTTCCGCCTGAAACATTTTATATTTCAATAATAGATGAATATTTATGGATTACTGAGATATTACTGAAGCAACTACTCTATATTAACATTAATAACTAGTGCTGTCGATCGATCAAAATATTTAATCGATTAACGATTTGAATTTAATCGATTAATCGAGCTTTGATCGATTGGAAAAAGTTCTAAAATACTGTAATACACATTACTGTTAAATTTAATTTGTGTTCGGTGGTAAGCATACGTATAAAATGTTACATATTTGTTTATACTTATCGTATTACAAAACAATACCATTTTATTTTGCAATTCATTTTTGATTGATTTTCAGAAAAGTCTGTAATATATATTAGGAATATTTATTTTTCAGTCACTGACTTTACTGCAATATATGTAAGGTGCAAAACCCTTTACGTTACCTGTTTTTAAAAATCGTATGAACGTTTTCGTTGGACTAAGCCAACATCATCAGATACGACATTCACTTTAGCAATATCATTAGTCTCTACAAATACAATACATATTAAATAGTATACAGAGTAATAAAAACTTACTAAAACCAACAGAGAACAGAAGAAAGACGTACATCAATAAGAAATAAGAACACGAACATAAACAAATTCACTAATATATTTCAAATACTGTAATTGCATCTCTTCACATTTTACAATATGCAGTTTATTCTATTTTTATTTTTTATTATTTTACTTGTGAAGACTTGCAAACACATATATACATATTGTATCTTACATGTGTACTTTTAACTATTTGATAATAAGGGCAGTCACACAAGAATAACATTTATATCCTATGTTGGTTCTTAGTATGTTTTTATTACCCTGTATGCTATTTAATATGTATTGTATTTGTAGAGACTAATGATATTGCTAAAGTGAATGTCGTATCTGATGATGTTGGCTTAATCCAACGAAAACGTTCATACAATTTTTAAAACATGTAACGTAAAGGTTTTGCACCTTACATATATTGCAGTAAAGTCAGTGACTGAAAAATAAATATTCCTAATGAATACCATTTTAGTTATTTACTAACATATTTATTATGAGGCTTATAATTTATTGTGTGAATTTCTCCGGGAATTTTTGAGACAAACATAAATAACAAGAAGTATGAAGACTCACCTAGTTAATACTGCTTCATCTATGATTTTAAACATGTGAGTGCATTCACATGCTCCGAATTAAGTGCCGCTCTACGTTTAGTAACAATGTTTCCTGCATCTCAAACACGAAATTTTTGTTTCTATCAAGCACTTCTCCACGATCGTTCAATTTAAATCCAAACGTTTAATCGAGTTTACCTCTCTAATTCTCATATGACATAATGGAGTTTACACTTTTCACAGACCAGAGAAAACCGATTTTTTTTTCTTTATCAAACTAAACACACAAACTTCATATACAAATTCAGTACAGAATCTGCAACTGCAAAAGTACAGCGGTTGAAACAGAAGACTGGCCGCTATTGTAATCGAATTACCAGAGTTTAGAAAGAGAAGAAGATAGTTACGCTCTCACTTGCACACAGTGTAGACATGGCTATTTTATAGGGGATGAGGGGGACGAATCCCAGAAAAGTATGTATTTCATATGCTAGGAAGATGAGCTGACAAAAAGGTGGAAGCTTTCTTGGAAAACCATAAAACTTAAATAAGGGTTTCGCATTGTTTCAACTTTCATTAGAGGTAGACTAGGTCACTGTCCTCATATCTCCATCTATTTCTGAAGTGTTTGTGCAAAGATTTTTCCTACGCTACCTGCTTTGCAGTTACAAAATAACAGTACTATTGTGCTTTTAAGTAAGCAATTTTCGAGAGAGGAATATTGTCGGAATTTTTAGTATGAGTTTGTATTAACAAAATAATAATTAATATCAAATACAACCGATTAATTTTAATCGACTCGATTATTTGATTAAATATTTTTGATCGATTAATCGTACAACAGAAATAGATCGATTAATCGATTAGATTAACACTAATTATATAAATTCGTCTGCAAATGAATTTTAAAATGTTACATTTGTTCGGATCAAATTTTTACACATTTAAAGAACAAAACTAAAATTCTTTCAATCATTTATCATTCATCATAATACACCGCTCTCCTAAATTGACTGATCATAACTTGAGAAATAAATCAATGGCTTTCCTAAAACACGCTATAAAATGTTTTATATAGAACAATTTTTATTTCAGAAACAAACAAATTATACTAAACCAGTGATATCAATTGATGCCCATAGGCGCAAGCGCACGCTTTAGAGCTCAGTAGAGCCTGAGCGCTTTACATCTGAAAGGAAAGAGACAGACGAGTGAGATTAGTATATGCCGCTTGGTCGAGCTATATTCAGGGATAACCAGCACTGATTCAATGGATAAAGGGAAGAGAACGTATTAAAACTGTATCCATTTTAATTTTTAAATATGTCTGAGAAGTATAAGTGCATTACTATAAGAATGTAGGTTTGTAAGTTTTAATTTTAATGCTCATTTTTCACAAGTATGATTTTTTATTCAAAAGGAATATTTTTTCAATTTGTTTATAAAAAAATGAAATTTTCAGATATAGGCCTATTTATTTAGTAGCTAGCCTTACATGTACTGAATCAATGTTGTCGTAAATCTAATATACCGTAAATACGAATTACTGAAGAGAGTGTATTACAAATTTGAAAATATTCTCATGGAAAATTAATGCTTGTAAGAAATTGAATTAACAAAGCAACTACTGATACATCATAAGCAAAATATATGTGCCATGTGTTATAAAAATGTCAGCTCTATAGCTTCAGCAGGTTTCGAGAAAATAATTTAATATTCTGATGATAGGATCACCAATATCACCTTAAAAGCATAATATGATAAGAGTTTTGTTATGTAATATTAGTTACATTTACAGACGTGGACAAATTATTAACAAAATGGACGATTTTTATGATAATTCTGTTTACAAAATTTGACTTTTCAATTTAGACTACATTTGACAATTATGGATATTTCCATCATTACAGTAGACAGAAATATGCAAAAATGTCAAATGTAGTTTAAATTGAAGAGTAAAGTTTTGTAAAAATATATAATAAAAGTCTTTAATTTTGCTAATAATTTGTAAATTAGCAAAATTGTCAACTGCATTGAAGAGTCAAATTTTGTAAAAATATAGAACAAAAATCTTCAGTTTTGCTAATAATTTCGAAATATCCAAAGTGTCAACTGTAGTACAAATTGAAGAATCGAATTTTATAAAAATATACAAAAAACCTTCAGTTTTGCTAATAATTTGTAAATATGCAAAAATATCATCTGTAGTCCAAATTGAGGAGTTAAATTTTGAAAAATATGCAATACAAATCTTCAATTTTGCTAATAATTTGGAAATACACAAAAATGTCAACTGTAGTCTAAATTGAAGAATCATATTTTGTAAAAATATATAATAAAAATCTTAAATTTTGCTAATAATTTGTCCACGTCTGTAAAACATATACAGTACCTAGGTAACTTTGCTTTGTACTATAATATTGTTTTGATTAGTTCATTGATTACTTTTATAGGACTAAAGATACCACCAAGATCAATTCCAACTTATCATGGCACACTCAGTCTCTTTTTTTTTTTTTTTTTTTTTTTTTTGAGATATCACTTTCTTTATGAATGATATGTTTCATTCACTTAGTACAGTAGGCCTATAGTTGTTGGTACTATGGAATTTATGTGAATATTCCTTCTTAACTCTTTATTATGTTATTAAAGTTTAAAACACAACTGCAATATCAAGAAGTTGGTGTAAATACTTTTATTTTGCAGACAATAAAGATAATATCAAATAGAAAGGAGCCAAATAAAAATAAAGACATAAAATTTCACGTTACGTTTGAAATCTTTGCACCACTGTTTTCTTAATCCAAACAGGCTGCTATTCCTTCTTCCGTAAGTAGCGCTTGATGCCAGCGCACGACGTCAAGGTCAGAAAAATGCGCTTGCTTTGACATCACTGTACTAAACTGTTTGTTTGAAATATATTTTAATCCATCCCCTGAAATTAATGACGTTATTTATGGTTCGCCCTGTATATAATTTATTACATTGTACTACTTCGCTTCGTCAATACACTCTAGGCTATAGCCTACTCAATTCCGGCGAATTTGACGTGGCTTACTAGCGCAGCGATGGACCCGCCGCAGGAAGGATCACGACCCATAATAGCATGCTCTCTGACAGCAATTTAACTCGACCTCAATAAAAGTCTGAATGCACTTTCTATCAGTGAGTCTGGAAACGAATGCTTCCTATACCAAGTTGTGAGAATGAGGCGAACAACAATTTCGTTTGAGGTCGCCTACTTTACAGTGGTGCACACCTACAAGTACCAGTCTGATCCTAAGTGTGTTGAATGATCGGCTGGATTACATAAATAAGGTGGATATATTTATTTACTCGGCCAAGTATACAGCGAGCGAGTTTTTATACAGAATTCAAGGACGACTTTTTACGGTAGATGTGTACAGAAATAAAATAAATATTCGCATTATTTCCAGTCTCTCTACCACCGCTGAATCGTGAAGAATTAATAGTTTCCAGCAGTTTTCCAATTTATACTTGTCAATTCCGTGGCTGGACCATCGGAAAGCCTAAAATATCACTACTTTAGAATGTTTAACAGTTAACACTCTTGCTGCTACTACTACTACTACTACTACTACTACTACTACTACTACTACTACTACTACTACTATTATTATTATTATTATTATTATTATTATTATTATTATTATCTATATATTTTTCATATATTCATAGCCATCTTCAATATGGTGTTTTATTATGGGAGAATCATAGTTCATCTTTTAATATTTTTAAATTACAGAAGAAAGCAGTGAGAATTATTTTTGGTGTTGGACCAAAAGAACATTGTAAACCGTTATTTCAATCCTGTAAAATTCTCACTCTTCCATCGTTATATGTATTGCAGTGTTTGTTATATACCAAAATGAATATAGATAATTTCCCTTTGAACTTGCATTTTCACGAACACCATACGAGAAGTTGTAACGATATAAGACTTGATTTATGCAGATACATGACTACACAAAACAGTTTTTAGTATGTCTCTGAAGTTTTATAATAGCTTACCAAATTCAACTAAAAATTTAAATTATGATACATTCAAATCGTTAATTAAAAGAAAATTGTATGAACACATTTTGTATAGCATTAACGAATATTTCAACTTGGCAAATAATTTTGTATGATTTTATTTATATTGACGTTGCTATGCATAATGTACTTATGTCCAAGCAATAAAGTATCTATCTATCTATCTATCTATCTATCTATCTATCTATCTATCTATCTATCTATCTATCTATCTATCTATCTATCTATCTATCTATCTATCTATCTATCTATCTATCTATCTATCTATCTATCTATCTATCTATCTATCTATCTATCTATCTATCTATCTATCTATCTATCTATCTATCTATCTATCTATCTATCTATCTATCTATCTATCTATCTCTATCTATCTATCTATCTATCTATCTATCTATCTATCTATCTATCTATCTATCTATCTATCTATCTATCTATCTATCTATCTATCTATCTATCTATCTATCTATCTATCTATCTATCTATCTATCTATCTATCTATCTATCTATCTATCTATCTATCTATCTATCTATCTATCTATCTATCTATCTATCTATCTATCTATCTATCTATCTATCTATCTATCTATCTATCTATCTATCTATCTATCTATCTATCTATCTATCTATCTATCCATCCATCCATCCATCCATCCATCCATCCATCCATCCATCCATCCATCCATCCATCCATCCATCCATCCATCCATCCATCCATCCATCCATCCATCCGTCCATCCGTCTATCCGTCCATCCGTCCGTCCATCCATCCATCCATCCATCCATCTATCTACCTACCTATCTACCTACCTCCCTCCATGCCCTCCCAAGTGTCTTCATGGCGTGTGACGGGGATATCTTTACCTTTTCACCTTTTATTATTGTTTATTTATTACTCCTAAATACGCATTACCCATCCCCATATGATCGATGTTTTCCTGTCCATGACTTTGATTCTGAGTCTGATCTTGGCTCTACCTAAACATGACGCTTGCCGATTGTAGGGGACTTACTCCGCGTGTTGTATCTAAGTAGGTGAACATCGACTTTGTTCTATATCGACGAGCAGTGTTTGATATAAGAATTTTTTATGCTTCATTCTGTTAACACAAATCTGGTAAATGATCAATGTGAAGTTTTGGTGTTTCATTTTGTGAAAGCAACAGCTTATGCACCATTAATTGTCTTATTCTTACTGAAAAATGTTTTCTGGAGTTTCGAGATTTTGGAATAAAGACTGGTTCACAATAAACCGGAAACGAGAATCGGAACGAAAACGAAAATGGTAAACTTGTTAAAATGTATACATTTAAATGTGAGCATTCACAATTAACGAAAAGCTTGCCGGAGTCCGGTATCAGGAACGGAGAGTTGGCCAAGTTTCAACTTTGGCGTTCACGTTTCCGATCACAGCCCACTAGATACATTCAATTGCCATCTGAAAGCTATTTTGTCGTCGTATATTTTGTAGCAAGAAGACCGTGACATAATCTATGCATTATTTTGTTCTGTGCTGTGCATCATGGAGCAAGTTTTATTTGATGAGATTCTAATATTGAGTGTTGAGGAAAATCCTCACGTTTACGATAAGCGGCGCGCCTCGTATAAAGATGAGAAAATGAAGGAGAATACGTGGCTTTCAATAGCTGCATCTTTGAACACCGATCGTAAGTGAATCAGATTTTATTACTGTATTGGTTGTATTACACACTACATATTCATGCTTCAATTCAATAACTACTGTTGTGTTCATTTTTGTTCTATTACAAATGTTTCTTCTCTAATTATTTTACGTTATGGTAGACTTAAAATAGGTTGTGATAATAAAGATGCATGGGCATATTTATAGTACTGTTGAAATTTTGAAGTTGGTTAACCTGTGTTTATGTTGGCTGCTTGTACTCATGAGAGAACGCCATTGGTCAATTATACACAAATAACATCAGAATGCGTAATATCGACTTTAGATATCGTTATTGACATGCATATCGATATGCATAGTCGTCTACTTTCTCGGTTTATTGTGAATCAAAAATTTTCATATTCACGTTCTCTGCTTCTCGTTTTCACTCTGGCTCTCGTTCCCGGTTTATTGTGAACCAGCCTTAAAAGCGACGATAATTTTACTTACGAGAACAGAATTACATAATACAAAACTGTTTTCCGCCCGTAATCGAAACGGAAAACTTGCGGAAGGCGCAACAACTATAATCACTACACTATCGAAACGACGATTAATTGAATCGAATACAATATTACTTAAAAAAAACAACTATGTTTCCGCCCGGGATCGAACCGGGGACCTTGCGCGTGTGAGGCGCACGTGATAACCGCTACACTACGGAAACACATGTTAGAGTACCTACCTAGAATTGATGACCATTATATGCGTGTTCGTGTCTGTATGTGTGTGTAAAAGACTATCGCTTTAAAAAAATGTAAATCGCTTGCGTACACGCGCACTCAAAAATAATAGTAGACTTGCAGCATCAGTCGTGAGTGAAATGCTCCCATTGCTTATGCTGGAGTGGCAGCAGATTGCTATACAGATAACGAGCCCAACGGGTAAGCTCACATTGCTGCCATTCCAATGTCTTTTGCAGTGCTTGAGACGCCAGTGAAAAGACAGACTGCAATAGTTCCCGCTGCATTCCACTTGCGATATACAGCACATGAGAATATGTTAATTATTGTTAAAGAAATGAAGGGCCGTTGGCTAGGGTTGCCAATTGGTGGACAATTTCCATTTAGGGTAATCTGGTGTTGTATGGCAGTTTTGAAGTGTATTTTGAAAATGGAATATTTTCAGGTGATAGATAACATTCCCATGTAAATATAAAAATTGGACATTTGTACTTTGAAGAGGTGGAAAAATTCAAATATCTTGGAGCAACAGTAACAAAAATCAATGACACTCGGGAGGAAATTAAACGCAGAATAAATATGGGAAATGTCTGTTATTATTCGATTGAGAAGCTTTTGTCATCCAGTCTGCTCTCAAAAAAGCTGAGAGTTAAAATTTATAAAACAGTTATATTACCGGTTGTTCTGTATGGTCGTGAAACTTGAAGAGACGAACAGAGGTTAAGGAAGTTTGAGAATAAGGTCCTTAGTAAAATATTTGGGGCTAAAAGGGATGAAGTTACAGGACAATGGAGAAAGTTACACAACGCTGAACTGCACGCATTGTTTTCTTCACCTGACATAATTAGGAACATTAAATCCAGAAGTTTGAGATGGGCAGGGCATGTAGCACGTATGGGAAAATCCAGACATGCATATAGAATGATAGTTGGGGGATCGGACTCGGAGGGAAAAAGACCTTTGGGGAGGCCGAGACGTAGATAGGAGGATAATATTAAAATGGATTTGAGAAAGGTGGGATATGATGGTAGAGACTGGATTAATCTTGCTCAGGATAGGGACCAATGGCGGGCTTATGTGAGGGGCGGCAATGAACCTCCGGGTTCCTTAAAAGCCATAAGTAGTTTGACAGAATTATTGAGTAATATTATACATACAGATTTTATATTATCATATTTTCTCTAAAATCCAATGCACGGGTCTTCTGACCGTACGTGCTTTGTACCCAAAACAAGTCCTCCTTTGTAGGTTCCCCCCTCCACCTATGATTATATCCAACTACTCTAAAAGAACACACACATTAAAATGAAAATGGCACAATAAAACACATTATATGTAATATATCCTAACCTAAAATACATAAAAGTGTACAGTTGGGTAGATACTATTATCCCTTCCTCAGTTCGCGTCGCAAACTTCAACAGCTGCAGTTCTAATCTTTCTCGCCTTCAAGAGGAACAATCCAGTCTTTTGTTCCCATTCTCTATTCCCCACGACGTCAAGACATGCAAGCGAACTCCTATTCTGACTTAGCATCGAGGTGGTAGATATTTCCTCCGTACATGTTCGACACACTGTAATAAAATATGTTTATAGGAGTCCTTTTCTCTGCAAAGCGGACAAAGACGCTCCCCTTCTTCGTTGACAATTTTATTACCCTTCCATACCCCCAATCTTAGCCACGCTAAACCTGCTCTGCTGTCTTTGTTACAAGAATTTATGTAGTCACACCTCCCCCAGTTAAGCATGAGATCTGATTGTAAATGTAGTGAGGACTAAAAGCCATAAGTAAGAAAGATAACATTCTCATTGAATAAGATATTCTCCTCATAGTTCAAGGTATTTTCACCTGACGGTGGCTGGGAAAACTGGAATATCCTGAGGAAATTACTCAAACACCGTTCCTGCTTACCACAGCATGTTCCCGGAGTAGAAAGCCACCTAGCCGCTGTACTATAGCGACGGGAAGTGATACTGTATTGGGCTAAAAGCTAAGCGATCTTACCATTTAGTACCCTACGATAACATTGGAAGTGTACTGTAGTGTCTTCAAGGAAATGCTTCCGGAAGTATTTAGCGAGGAGCACAAAGAAGGTCTGTGTTCGTGTGATGCCAAGGAGAAGACCTCACGAACAATATTGTTCAACACAGTGCAGTAGCGTCATAAAACCTCCCATGGGATTAAGGGTCGGAACATGTTGCTTTTAGAGAACAAGCGAACATCTCTCGAAGCACTGTTAAAACAATTAGAACATCAATAAAAAGTTAGTGTGCGAGTATAAAAGCTAAATCTGCTGGAGGCGAAAGTTTTCACCTTGCAGCCGGTTTGACAAAGATAATAAAACTACAAATATTAAGCAACAAGTAATTCCTGGTTTCTATGATTTAACATCACGTAAGAACACATGCACTTGTTTTATTAGTTCTTATCTAATGCATTAGCATGATATACTACTCTGTAACTGAACGGATAAACAAAAAACCATGAACTGAAGAAAGTAGGGAATACGTACATTTCACCAGAAACTTACATCCAAAAACAGGAAACCGTTTCTCCGTCAGAGACAATTTCACAATTAACAGGTATACTGTATATAAAGCAAATGAGAATATCCAGTAAATATTGTTATTCTTATTTATACATATATAATATAATAATTATCTTCATCTGGTTGAGACTCTGGCTGATATGTATATCAGGCAGTACATCTCACTTGACGATATGTGTCAGAGGAAGAACAATTGTTTGTATGCATCTGAAGTCTGACTAGTGTAATATGTAGCTACTCAGCGATGAATTCAATGGAGGAGGGAAAGGAACTGGCCACCCTACCCCAGTATCTCCTGGCCTAGTTGCTTCATTTTAAGTGGTGCCTTTTTGGTATCACTTGAGAGGTTCAGACCTGTCTTCGGACAGTTGACTAAACAACAACAATATAATATCGTCGGCATGAAATAAAAAATATTACCTCTGTGAAAAAGGTGTTTTGAAAGAACTGAATCCTCAAAATATTATTTTTAGTAAGTTGTTTCTCTTATGATACTTAAATCAGAAAGAGAATTCAACTGTTTAAAATTCTCATTCATCTGTTGTCACATATTATGTTTCCTATCGTCGCTTGGCAACCTGGATTGCTGTTATTGTCAGTTGCTTGTAGGATGGAAACACAGTTTATTTTGGGTAATTTCTTAAATTTAATTAATCAAATTTACTAAATTAAATTACTCAGACCCGACGGTGCTCGATTTCTTTCTTTGGGGTCATTTGAAAACAGTTTTTCATACTACTCCGTCTGAGGATATTCAAGAACTAATAAATAGAATAACCTAAGAATGCGGATTAGTCAGGACACACTACAAAAAGTTCGCGAAGAGTTCCGACATAGGCTATGTTACGTCTAGCAAATAGTTGAGCACATTTTCGTCTGCAGAAGGCTGAAGATCACACCACAAAACACTCTCCTAACGATGTTGTTCCCGTATACTTCATCACAGCAAGGGTTGTAATGATAGCTCGTACACGCGGCCCATCTTTCAGGTATCTTGCAAGACACGCCATGATCACTGCTCCTCCCATGTCCAATTACTTGCTAATTACGTGGGTAACTTTCGAGCACTTTTATGCTACAGAAATTCAGTGATTAACAGTAATATATTGAATATGAACGTTTGTAAACATAAACATAACAATGTAACCGAACAATAGGCGTTCAAAAAAATTAGAACAAGCAATATAAAACTTTAAATAAGGAGACGGTTGAAACCCGCCCCAAACTCGAAAATTACAGGTGCAACCTTGCACGTAGGCTACGGGTCTGCCTCACGTCCGGGGCGTGATATTCCGCGTCCCTTTACTATAATTTCTCCTTTCCATCACTTCGCCAGAGGCATGCAACCCAATTTGAATGTAGGCAACTCCTATGTATCACTTGCGCAAATCAATGAATAAAAACTAGTAATCCTGTCATTATCGCGACGTGAAACAGAACACTGTCTGCTCTGAGGCTTTGTGGTGGAGGAGATTTTTATTTGTTCAATTTTATTTTACTTCAATAGTTAGTCAGAGATAAAAGCCAACCCAGAGAAACCGTTGCAATGTATGTGGCAAGGTTGGTAAAGATATTCATATTATAGGCCATGGAGGCCCAAAGAGTAGCGAAAGATTTTTTTAAATTTTATTGGGTTATTTTACGACGCTGTATCAACATCTCAGGTTATTTAGCGTCTGAATGAAATGAAGGTGACAATACCGGTGAAATGAATTCGGGGTGTGGCACCGAAAGTTACCCAGCAGTAGCGAAAGATTAAGGTTATAGACAAAAGGGTGCTATGCATAGACATTTCGCTAGCCCGCGCTACGAGCGTGCTAAACTAGCCCCGGCTATCGACTGATTACTTGTACAGGATTCATATCACATCGTTAACACTGGTCTATGAATACGAAAAACGTTAGTTCGCTGATCATCCACCGGAAACCCGCGCTAAGAATGTCTATGATATGGCTCTTAGTATCTGGCTTGGCTCGATTAGCCCAAGGCAAAATAATATGATATGATATGATCAGACTTCGAGACTTCGGACCCGATAGAACAGTTCAGTGGGAAATCCGCATAACGGCGTACTGAGTATAGTGATAATGCGTACAGTGGGTGGAGGGACTGTATTATGAATGCCAACAAATAGGCAAAGGAAAACGCTTTGGATTTGAAGGTTCTGATGAATATTTTGGTTTTCATACAAACCTATTTTCAAACTGTGTCTGAAACTATTACACGGTTAGAAAAGTCAGAGCAAGAGATGCCGGAAGCCCTCAAATTAATTGAGGAAATGACACAGAGAATTGAGACACCAAGTACAGGTTAATAAACAGAAGTGGAAATCAATTTTGTGTAAAAATAGCACAAATGGAACATTGTGTAATATAAACAGCAAATTAGTAGACATTTATTTTTTATTTTACTTGGTTATTGAACGACGCTGTATCAACTACGAGGTTATTTAGCGTCGATGGGATTGGTGATAGCGAGATGATATTGGGCGAGATAAGGCCGAGGATTTGCCATAGATTACCTGACATTTGCCTTATGGTTGGGGAAAACCTCGGAAAAAACCCAACCAGGTAATCAGCCCAAGCGAGAATCGAACCCGCTCCCGAACGCACTCTGGATCGGCAGGTTAGCGCCTCAGCCGACTGAGCTACGCCGGTGGCTTTAGTAGACATAGAGTCACCCGAGAATAAAGGACTGTCTCTTAGAGACTGCAATGATGTTAGGTTTTTCCGTTTTGTTCCTATCACGTCACGCGACGTAGAGCGCAGCTTTCTACAGTACAAACTTTGGCAGATAACCGAAAAAGATTTATGTTTGAGACACTGAGAATGTATCTTGTAGTACATTGCAATTCGGTACTGTAACTGCACTTCCTAAAGACGACCAATAGGATAAATGAAGGAATTAAAATTGATACATGTTTATTTCCACCATTAACACTGTGTATAAATAAACACAAATGCTTATAAAAGACAGGAGAATAAATGTTTTTCATATTTTCTTGACATTGTCATTGTGTAATATATATTTACTTTTAGAATCTACATATGTGTGTGTTTCCCCATACTACCGTACTCTACTTAAAATAGCAACGTTGTTACCTCAACACATCTCTACCTTTCACTACCTGCAGCGAGCCAACAACCTATAGTACGTGCACAGTAAACTTATTGTATCTGGTCCAAAGTCTCGAAGCCTGGATATAATATAATATAATATAATATAATATAATATAATATAATATAATATAATATAATATAATATAATATAATATAATATAATATAATATAATATAATATAATGTAATTTATAATATAATATAATATAAAACGCATTGTGTTCTTCACCTGACGTAATAAAGAACATTAAATCCAGACGTTTGAGATGGGCAGGGCATGTAGCACGTATGGGCGAATTCAGAAATGCATATAGAGTGTTAGTTGGGATACCGGAGAGGAAAAGACCTTTGGGGAGGCCAAGAGGCAGGTGGGAGAATAATATTAAAATGGATTTGAGGGAGGTGGGATATGATGATAGAGATTGGATTAATCTTGCACAGGATAGGGACCGATGGCGGGCTTATGTGAGGGCGGCAATGAACCTTCGGGTTCCTTAAAAGCCATTTGTAAGTATATAATATAATATAATATAATATAATATAATATAATATATTGTCCACAGCTGTGGAGTAACGGTCAGCGCGTCTAGCTGCGAAACCAGGTAGCCCGGGTTCGAATCCCGGTCGGGGCAAGTTACCTGGTTGAGGCTTTTTCCGGGTTTTCCCTCAACCCAATACGAGCAAATGCTGGGTAACTTTCGGTGCTGGATCCCGGATTCATTTCACCGGCATTATCACCCTCATTTCACTCAGACGCTAAATAACCTGAGATGTTGATACAGCGTCGTAAAATAACCCAATAAAATATATATAATATAATATAATATAATATAATATAATATGATACAATGGTTATTTCATAAGTAAAAATTTTTACTACAACAGAAATTGTATATCTTTTTTTTGCCCTGGTTTCCAAATTGATTAAATTATTATTATTATTATTATTATTATTATTATTATTATTGTTATTATTATTACATTGACTGTAGTACGGCCAACAACTTTTCTCTATATCTGATTCACTACTTTATGTCGTATTGTTGAGACTCTATGCACTTGTAGTCTGGAATTGTTATAGGCCTACAAAATAATCGGAAAAATGATGATCTAACGCAAATTAAAAATAAATAACGTTAGGCTATGTTCTTATAGATATGTTGAGTAACGTCAACAATATTTATATGAGAAAAATTGTAAATAGCATAATAACATGCTTTAATATTACTTACTTACGAATGGCTTTTAAGGGACCGCAGGTTCATTGCTGTCCTCACATAAGCCAGCCATCGTTCCCTATCCTGTGCAAGACTAATCCACTCTCTATCATCATATCACCACGGCATGGCGCGTCCTCAGGTTGCGGATAGAGGAGATGGCCTCCAGATATGGAGGGTAGCTGCGAATATATTGAATAAACAGTCGTGAACAGCCGATAAGAAGAGGTCCTCCAGCTTGGGGGCTGGGCGAAGGGCTAATAACCCATCACCGTAAAAAACAGCTTCTTACGAATCCATACAATAAACCAGAATGGGACTGATTCTCTGGCACGACCACAGCAAAGGAATAAGTTTATGGGCAAGCTTCGAGACTTCGGACCCAATAGAGCAGTTCAGTGGGAAATCCGCATAACGGCGTACTGAGTATAGTGGTAAAGTGTACAGTAAGTGGGGGTACTGTAGAATGAATGCCAACAAATACGCAAAGGAAAACGCTCTGGATTTGAAGGTTCTGACGAATAATTTAGTTTTCATACAAACCTATTTTCAAACTGTGTTTGAAACTATTACACGGTTAGAAAAGTTACAGCAACAGGTGCCGGAAGCCCTCAAAGTAATTTAGAAAATGAGGCAGAGAATTAATGAGACATCAAGTACATCGGTTACTGAACGTGTAAAACAGAAGTGGAAATCAATTTTATGTAAAAATAACGGATATGAAACATTGTGTAACATAAACAGCAAATTAGTGGACGTAGAGTCACCCGAGAATAAAGGACTGTCTCTTAGAGACTAAAATGATGTTAGGTTTTTTCGTTTTGCTCCTATCACGTCATGCGACGTAGAGCGCAGCTTTCTATAGTACAAACTTTGGCGGTAACAGAAAAAGATTTACGTTTGAGACACTGATAATGTATCTTGTAGAACATTGCAATTCGGTACTGTAACTGCACTTCCTAAAGACGACCAATAGGATAAATGAAAAAATTAAAATTGCTACATGCTTATTTCCACCATTAACACTGTGTATAATTAAACAAAAATGCTTATAAATGACAGAAGAATAAATGCTTTTCATATTCTTTTGACATTATCATTGTGTAATGTATATTTACTTTCAGAATGTACATATGTGTGTGTTCCCCATACTACCGTACTCTACTCTAAATAGCAGCGTTGTTATCTCATCACATCTCTATCTACTTGCAGCGAGTCAACAACCTATAGTGCATGCACAGTAAACTTATTGTATCGGGTCCAAAGTCTCGAAGCTTGGTTATGATTTTTGGTAAGTTGAATGTAACTAGTCTTTATAGAACAGGAGGGGTAACATTAGTAGCAAAAGAACTAGCTAGATATGGAATAGACTTCGTGGGAGTACAAGAGGTTAGGTTAGATGGGAATGGCATATCACAAATAGGAGATTGCTTGTTGTATTATGGGGAAGGAAACAATAATCACCAATTAGGAACAGGATTCTTTGTTCATAAAAGAATAAAATCAGCCGTAAAAAAGATCGAATTTATCAGTGACAGGTTATCGTATTTAGTACTTAAGGGTAGATGGTGCGATATCATAGTTATAAATGCTTTAATATTAAAAAAATAAGTCAATAGGTAGAGTAAATAAATATTTTTAAATGTTTTACGAGGCCACAAGCTTCAACTCATTCAGATTATTACTTATGCAAAAGCATGGGACTCCCTGCTCATTTGATTAGCATAGCGCAAGCAGACGTTTACGAACATAGGAAGTATAAAGCAGGACACAGACAGCCAATTATTATAAAAAGGGAGATAAATCTCGAAGTGTCAACACTTTCTATATAAGTTACTCTTTCTTTTCCGTTACTGACGTGGCAGACAACGTATCTCAATCGCACAGAACTTGAAGCGACACAAGATGGATTCCTCCTGCGAGAGTCGCAGGTGGTCTAGCTTCCTATCGATGTAAGGACTCGAACTCACGACCCTAGACATGTTTCATTTGCATCTGAGTGATAAATAACATCAAACTAATTGCCTATCTGTTAGATGAAGTATCAGACAGCCAGCGCCAAAGGTCTACTGTTCGAATTTCCGACACACGCTTTCGTGCCGGTGTAATTATTTATCTTTCATTGATATCAATCACTACTTAAGTGTCGTATTTATGGTAGTCGTGACGCACAAGAAGGATGCGGTATAAATGCGAAACAGGAAATTTACTGTTGAAAGACAAAAAAGATTATTTGATAACTTTCGTTTTCTGCATTGCAAAGGAAGGACATTTTTATAATCCTGAATGTAAGACACCTAGCTTCAGGTAGAGACTTTACAGCTTAATTAGATAGTTCCAAGCGAGCGCCATATAGCCAATCAACCAGCTCATTGATACTCTATTGACCTATGAGTATCTGGTTATACTGATTGTACTGTACACAGCATGGTCCTCTAAAATTAATAACCGACAATTCTTTCCTCTTATGTACATTTGTTTATTCTACATTCATTTTTTTACCGTAATCTCTGCTTCGATAGTAAGTCTGTATTCATGCATATTATGTTCATTATTGGCGGAAAAAGAATTAATGACCTTAAGTTCTTCTTCTTCTTCTTCTTCCTTCACGCGTTAGACATTATTGTCTGTAGCAATCTACATATCTTGCTCATGCCACCGTTTTTTGGGTCTTCCTATATTTCTTTTCCCTACCTGTTTATAATTCTTAAAACGAAATGGTAGTCTGTCTATGTTTATTCTTTGTACATGGTTTATCCACTTGGTTTTATACTCTTTAGTTTTATCGTTCAGATTATATATATCTAATTCTTTTCTTATAGCCTATCGTCACTTCTTTTATGGTCTATTTTCTTATAGCCAGCAAATGCTCTTAGAAATCTCATTTCATTTGCTTCAAGTTTGCTTTTATTTTTCTCTGCCATGAACCAAGTTTCGCTCCCATACAATAGTTTTGGCACTGACATTGCTTTATAAAACTTTATGCTCGACCATGCCGAAATGTACTAATTATACACCCGGTAGCAGTCCTTTAATGCATGTCATTAAAGTACACCTACTCATTAAAGTACAGGTCTTCAGCCAATGATAACTCAGCTTACATGTTTCAGCCAATGACAAGTCAGCTTTGTACCGTTATAAAACCGCAAGTATCGATTATTCTCGGATATGCAATCGAAAGAGAATTAGCGAAAAGTCACGGAGGCTGGAAATCCAATACTGTCGCAGAAGGTTATGTTCTGTTACTATAATAATTAGCGTTAATTGTAAATAATATTCAAATAAATTCAATTTATCATCTCGTTTTTCAATGTCGAATTCAATAATCAAGGTTATAATATTATAATATTATCAAGTTTAACGGGACTACGTCAAGGTCAATGACATTATTGTTCCTAGGAAAAAATCAATACTTTCGCGTCTGCGCACATCTCACAATTCACGACCTAGAACAAGGTCACTTCCGATCTTGTCAGATACCTACAAATAAAATGTATACATCTGAATACCGGTAATTTCAAGTTAGAAATATGGTCGAGCACAAAAAGTCGTATGAAACTCGCCTTTAATGGTAATTAAGAAGCTCGTTTTATGAAACTCGCTTGCTGTTTCATAAATATCCATACTCGATTCTTAATTACTATCATTATAATAATGTACTATTAATATTGTGTCTTTTCTTACTTTATTTTTCAAACATCTTTTATAGTGCCATTAAGATGATTAAATACTTCCATTTTTTTAATTTGATTAGACTCTTTTTGGTATGATATATTGCATCCTAAGTATTTAAATTCTGTAACTTGTTCCACAATACTATCTTCAATTACAATATATCACTAATGGGTATGAAGGGGAAGATATGTTTTAGTCTGAGATGAATTTCCGTGTCGGTAGATTCGTATAATATTAACCATCACGAAACAAACTTTTTGTGACAGATCATTTTTTCCTGATCATGACCTTAAGTTTAATGTTAAAAACCTATACTCATGCATATGTGTATAACCTCAAAATGTTTAGTTTTCTTCTATAATTCATTTGTTTTATTCATACCATCTCTGGTTCATTCAATTACGGCAGAGAAAATATGCATTCTGCTATTGATTTATTTTTATTGGCGGTTCATTATGTTGCTATAACCTGAAATGTTCAGTTGTTTTTAAATAAATTAAATTTCGATATCGGCGTTGTTCTCCTTGCAATAAAGGTAATAAAATTTGTGTGTTTTGCGAAAATGAAAGAGGTAAGTCACTGCCATGAACATGAACATCATGATTATATTATAAAAGTTCCAATCAAAATGACATCTTTCTCGCATCGGAATTATGTCACTGAATACAATTCGTGCTTGATATTTTCCCTGTGATAATTTAATTGAGCTTCTAAACTCATGTATGTTGTCATAAGATAATCTTTCCTCGACCTTTGATCTCGAAAAAAATATCATGACAACATACCTATATTCGTTAAGTTCAATTAAATTGTCGAGAAACCATCAGCACTCGTTGTATTATAGTTGATAATGTGACGGCCGCGTGTGTTCCTCAAGCGCGTGTCGTCCATCCAGGGTTCGATTCCCGGCCAGATCATGGTGGAATTTATAGTGGACAAAAATGTTGTAGATATCTTTCTCGGGGTACTCCCGTTTCCCTCAACACTCTTCACTTTCCTCTCATTTCATCTATTATCTGTAATAGTTAAAAATAGGCTGGGGTCAATCTTGGGGTGTACACCTTTCCTATAACTGATTCAGGGGCTCCGGCCCGAAAATTTTCAGATAGTTGTCTGGGTTCGAATCCCTGTCGGATGGCCCACCTGTTAGCATTGGTTTTATTAATACCACCCAGGCCATTGTCGAGCAAATTAGATAATCATCGCATAAACAAGGCGTTTTTTCTCTTGTTTTTGTGGATTATTTTATGACGCTTCATCAACATCTATGGTGATCTAGCGTCTGAATATTATGAAGGTGATAATTCCAGTGAAAGAATCTTGGAGGTCCAGCACCGAAAGTTACCCAGCATTTGCTCTTAATGGGTTGAGGGCTCCGGACCCCTGAAAAAACTTCAATCAGGTAACGTGTCCCAACCAGGATTTGAACCCGGCCTCTCCTTCACGGTCAGGCAAACTAACCGTTACTCCACAGCGGTGGACTTTTCTCTTGTACGGAGGAGGGACCTGAAGGACATTGTCAGCCTGAATTGGCTAATCATTCTGTGAATGACAAGGTGTTTAACGACCGCGTTTTTGTACAAGTACGACGCCGCACAAAACAACCCGGGCTATTGTCTATGGATGATGATGATGATGATGATGATGGAAAAGAGTCCGAGGTCCAACGTCGAAAGTTATTCAGCAATTCTGCTTCAATTGGTTGAGGGAAACCCAAAAACTCAATCAGTAACTCCGGAAATTCGGATCCAACGGTCGGATGATGATGATGATGATGATGATGGCGAAAAGAGTCCGAGGTCCAACGTCGAACTTATTCAGCAATTCTGCTTCAATTGGTTGAGGGAAACCCACGAAAAACTCCAACAAAGTAACTCCGGAAATTCGCCAACGGTCAGATGATGATGATGATGATGATGATGATGGCGAAAAGAGTCCGAGGTCCAACGTCGAAATTCAGCAATTCTGCTTCAATTGGTTGAGGGAAACCCAGGAAAAACTCCAACAAGGTAACTCCGGAAATTGGTCCCAACGGTCATGATGATGATGATTTATGATGGCGAAAGAGTCCGAGGTCCAACGTCGAAAGTTATCCAGCAATTCTGCTTCAATTGGTTGAGGGAAATCCAGGAAAAACTCCAACAATGTAACTCCGGAAATTCGGACCCAACGATTAGATGATACCCACTACACCACCGAGAGCGAGATCTCGAATATAGGTCTCTTCGAGGAGAAATCCTAAGTCAACTGAACGACGGTCAGACTCTTATCAAATAAATTTAAATTTTTTTTTCTGGATATAAAATATAATCTTCTTTTAATGCCAAGATTTTCGAATCACTTGGACTCCCCACATCTACACTGGGGAGATCTTAACCTGTCGGTTAATTCCATTTTCCCTTCATAAAAATTTTTCTATTTGATCTGTTCGAGATGTTTCAGTATTAACTATGCGTACAGCTGACTGTGTATGGCACTATCACTTGGTTGTCACAGAAATACTTTCTCCACATTTCGTACGACAGCAAAAAGTGTCCACTGAAAGTGGAAGCTAGTGATCTCCAAACTTGAGACACACTTTCTCAAGGTGTTACCAGTCGATTCACCATTTTTCGTGGACAATTGGTGTAATTTTTTCGACGCTGCTATCGGCACTGGAACACCTACCCAATTACTGTGTAGTTTTCTCGCACTACTTCGAAATTTCAACCTGCAGCTGCAGTCCAGCTTATTTTCCTGTCCCCATACCGAAAGATCGCGAGCACATTTTTTTGTAAAAACAAGAAACTCAGGAATTAAACATTTCTTTCCTCAACGATTCTGAAAAAATATTTGAACGGAAGGCAGTTGAGCATGCAATATGTATCATTCAACCCGACTGCACAGACTGATCTGTAACATTGGATATGACTTTCTAAATACGTTAGTTATGTTCGTTGTAGTTGCGTAAGTTGTAATATATTCTCAAGGTAATGTCAAAAGTGTTGATAGTTTTTCTGTATTTTAATTGAGTTTAACAAATACCGGTAATTATATCATGGCAAGAAACATGAGTTTTTAGAAAGGCAAATTAAGTTACCGAAGACATTATTATTAAGCATTTTCTTACTGCGTAGAGTAGGTTTAATGTGTACTTAATCAATAAAAGAAATGCTTCTCTCTTCTTAACTTTTACAATAAACTGTCTAGCTTTTATTAATCAGTTAATCTTTTAGTACTTTGATTTTTATTGTATCTGTAAATTTAATATTAATTGTAATTATAATTGTAATTGTATTCTTAATATTGTAGTTGTAATCCCCTGGTAGAGGGGAAGACAAGGCCTGATGGCCTTATCTCTACCAGGTTAAATAAATAAATAAATAAATAAATAACTAAATAAATAAATAACTAAATAAATATATATAAATATAAATAAATAAATAATTATTAACACTACTGAAATTCAGCTACATCAATTATGTGACATCTACTCGTACTTTCCCGTTGAATTGTACTGTTTTCTTCGAAAGCAGAATATATAAATATAGGTAATAGTCTCCTGCAATATGAACTTCATGGATAAATATTTTAAAATATGTATAGAAATTATGATTAATGAAAAATCACAATTAGCCACGTATACAACATTTTCTTCTAACCAGGTACATTAATTTATTGATAACTCTTTTTTGTCGGTTATTTAACGACGGACGCTGTAACAACGACTGGGTTATTTAGCATAGATGAAATTGGCGATATAGAGATAGTATTTCGCAATATGAGGTCCAGATTTCGCCATGTGATTACCTGACATTCACCTTAAAGTTGGGGAATAAACCCAATAGGTAATGAACCCAAGCAGGAATGATCGAACTCATACCCGAGGACAGCTTCGGATCAGAAAACAAATGTGCTACCGATGGCAGTAGTTAATAGCACTACTCTTATAATTTAGTACTATTCCATGTTCATAGTTTCCAGATATACCGTAGTTTCTTTCAACATAGAATTCTGAAAATTGATTCAAAATGAATGTCTTATTTATTTTCCTGTTTGTTGGTATTAAATTATCAACAGCGGCATATATATTTTGATTTCGTGTTCCAAATCTTACTATGTATCCATCCATCCATTCATTCATAAAAGCATGCATGCATGAATCAATTCATAAACCCATCCATTCAGCCAACCATAAGAACATGCATTCATCAATCCATTCATAAACCCATCCATAAATTCATCTAACTATCCATCCGTCCATCCATCCATTCATAAGAGCATGCATGCATCAATCCATTCATAAACCCATCCATAAATTCATCAATCCATTCGTAAGAGCATGCATGAATCAATCCAGTCATAAACCCATCCATAAATTCATCAATCCATTCGTAAGAGCATGCATGCATCAATCCATTCATAAACCCATCCATAAATTCATCTATCCATCCATAAGAGCATGCATGCATCAATCCATTCATAAACCCATCCATAAATTCATCCATCCACTCATAAGAGCATGCATGCATCAATCCATTCATAAACCCATCCATAAATTCATCCATCCATTCATAAGAGCATGCATGCATAAATCAATTCATAAACTCATCCATAAATTCGTCCATCCATCCATAAGAGCATTCATGCACCAATCCATTCATAAACTCATCCATAAATTCATCCATCCATCCATAAGAGCATGCATGCATCAATCCATTCATAAACCCATCCATAAATTCATCCATCCATCCATAAGAACATGCATGCATCAATCCATTCATAAACCCATCCATAAATTCATCCATCCATTCATAAGAGCATGCATGCATCAATCCATTCATAAACCCATCCATAAATTCATCCATTCATAAGAGCCATCCATTCATAAGAACATGCATGCATCAATCCATTCATAAACCCATCCATAAATTCACCCATCCATTCATAAGAACATGCATGCATCAATCCATTCATAAACCCATCCATAAATTCACCATCCATTCATAAGAACATGCATGCATCAATCCATTCATAAACCCATCCATAAATTCATCCATCCATTCATAAGAGCATGCATGCATCAATCCATTCATAAACCCATCCATAAATTCACCCATCCATTCATAAGAACATGCATGCATCAATCCATTCATAAACCCATCCATAAATTCACCCATCCATTCATCCAAGAGCATGCATGCATCAATCCATTCATAAACCCATCCATAAATTCATCCATTCATTCATAAGAGCATGCATGCATCAATCCATTCATAAACCCATCCATAAATTCATCCATCCATTCATAAAAGCATGCATGCATCAATCCATTCATAAACCCATCCATAAATTCATCCATTCATTCATAAGAGCATGCATGCATCAATCCATTCATAAACCCATACATAAATTCATCCATTCATTCATAAGAGCATGCATGCATCAATCCATTCATAAACCCATCCATAAATTCATCCATCCATCCATCCATCCATTCATAAACATATTCATGCATCAATTCCATTCATAAACCCATACATAAATTCATCCATCCATCCATAAGAACATGCATGCATCAATCCATTCATAAACCCATCCATAAATTCATCCATCCATCCATCCATCCATTCATAAAACCCATGCATAAATTCATCCATCCATTCATAAACCCATGCATCAAATTCATCCATCCATCCATCCATTCATTCATAAGAACATGCATGCATCAATCCATTCATAAACCCATACATTCATAAATTCATCCATCCATTCATAAACCCATCCATAAATTCAGCCATACATTCATAAGAACATGCATGCATCAATCCATTCATAAACCCATACATAAATTCATCCATTCATTCATAAGAGCATGCATGCATCAATCCATTCATAAACCCATCCATAAATTCATCCATCCATTCCATAAGAACATGCATGCATCAATCCATTCATAAACCCATCCATAAATTCATCCATCCATTCATAAGAACGCATGCATGCATCAATCCATTCATAAACCCATACATAAATTCATCCATCCATCCATCCATAAGAACATGCATGCATCAATCCATTCATAAACCCATACATAAATTCATCCATCCATCCATAAGAACATACATGTATCAATGCATTCATAAACCCATACATAAATTCATCCATCCATCAAAAGAACATCCATCCATCCATTCATAAACATGCATAAATTCATCCATCCATTCATAAAACCCATGCATCAATCCATTCATAAACCATCCATAAATTCATCCATCCATTCAAAAGAACATGCATGCATCAATCCATTCATAAACCCATACATAAATTCATCCATCCATCCATCCATAAGAACATACATGTATCAATGCATTCATAAACCCATACATAAATTCATCCATCCATCCATCCATAAGAACATGCATGCATCAATCCATTCATAAACCCATACATAAATGCATCCATCCATCCATAAAAGCATACATGTATCAATACATTCATAAACCCATACATAAATTCATCCATCCATCCATCCATAAGAACATGCATGCATCAATCCATTCATAAACCCATCCATAAATTCATCCATCCATTCATAAGAACATGCATGCATCAATCCATTCATAAACCCATCCATAAATTCATCCATCCATCCATCCATCATCAATCCATTCATAAACCCATACATAAATTCAATCCATTCATTCAAAGAGCATGCATGCATCAATCCATTCATAAACCATCTATACATAAATTCATGCATGCATCAATGCATTCATAAACCCATACATAAATTCATCCATCCATCCATAAGGACATGCATGCATCAATCCATTCATAAACCCATACATAAATTCATCCATCCATTCAAAGAACATGCCTGCATCAATCATTCATAAACCCATAGATAAATTCCATCCATCCATCCATAAGAACATGCATGCATCAATCCATTCATAAACCCATACATAAATTCATCCATCCATTCAAAGAACATGCATGTATCAATCCATTCATAAACCCATACATAAATTCATCTATCCATCCATAAGAACATGCATGCATCAATCCATTCATAAACCCATACATAAATTCATCCATCCATCCATAAGAACATACATGTATCAATGCATTCATAAACCCAGCCATAAAATGAAAAAAATATATATTATTTATTAAGGAATGTAGTTGAAGGAGCATGGTATTGTAAACATGAGTTTCAGCAATAAAATGAAAGAGAGAGAACATGAAAAAGTTAACTAGTTTATGAGTTATGAGGGAAACGCTTCACATTGCACAGTGAACTACCAGCATGCCAATTTTGAAAAAAAAATATAGACATAAATAATTTTTTTAAATCTTAAAAATATTTTTTTCATATAGCAGAAGAACAGTGTTTTATACATACCAATTATCATTATTATACAAGAAACAGTAATGGAGGAAAAAAATGTTGAATATTTCCAAAAATTTTACTGCTGTAAGCTTAAGCCAGACTCTCATTTTCCTAACAGAGCATTTGCGATGAATATCGGCTAATTGAAGAGGCCTGCATGCCCTCCCAAAGTTACAGTAATTGAGAAACATAATCGCATGCAGTTCTAGACTACGTCACTGATGTTGGTATGTAGGTCTTAATGTAGTTATGTAATCTTTATCTTGCAGTAAATAATCTGCAAGAACGATACAAGCATAAATTGGCGCGCCATATACTTGAGCATTGCCGTCATATCCCGGTAGAATTTCAATTCTACTAAATTACTCTTTTACAAGTGCCGCCTGTTCAAGCCTTCCTCAAATTATTCCGGAGCAGCTGAGTTCGCAGATGAGAAGCCAGATAGATGTGCCCGCCATGCCACATACCCGCAACCCAAGAGCATGTAAATAAAATATGTTCGGTAATACGCCACAATGTGACGTAATATTTCACGAGCCTACTTACCATAATGTAAATAAACATTTTTTATGCATTCTTAAGCCGAGAAATTATAATAATAATAATAATAATAATAATAATAATAATAATAATTGTACAACTGTGTCCAGGGTTATGGGTTCGATCTCGATTAAATCCATGAATTTGTGGTGAGGTTCTCAACAGAGTTTCTAGGGTTCTCCTCTTATTTCATTTCCAGCAGAGTTGCGGCCTTGTAGAATATTGGTGCGGTAGTTTTGGTAGAATACGAAAATCGGATATTCAATGGTAGAAATGGTCGTAGAATTTTAAGTATTGGACAGAAAAGAAACTTGAATGCATGTATAGGAATCGAAGTATTTTTTTTAAATTGAGAATTACAGAATCATATAAAACTAACGAAATGAGTTCAGCGTTGGACGTTTGGGACGATCCCTCCTAAATGCATACTGTTTGGGACGATTTCACAAGAATTTAGACTATAATTAAACGAAGCATATTTCAAATATTCCATTAGGGTTACTTCCCCAGTCCCATATTCTTCTTCCCCTCTCTTTCTTTTGTGCCTTTCACTTCCTTTTAGCTACACTTCTTACAGCGTCTAAAGGAAGTTCCTCTGTTGTAATGGGTTCGTGAATATGATCTCCGCACACACTTATAATTTTCAAAAGTTTTGAATCGCTATACACCACTACACTACATTTTCTGTTCGTACATAGAAACTTTACTTTTCCATCTTTTAATTCACATCGCTTACTTACTATGAAATTGTCAAAACAATACAAACATTGTCACTTTTTGTAATCAGTACGTGTTCTATAGCTGGAACCTCCTTTTCAGTCAGGCTATCGTCCCACAAACTGACTACTACTAGCGTTGTTTATGTGAGAGAGTTATCGGATACCAAACGACCTCTGTTATTCAGATAAATAAATACATATCAGTCCCAAACGTCCTACGCTCAATGCATTTATAGAATTGATGTGAATGGTAATTTGAGCGTATGTGAAGGCTATCAAATAGGAATTTATTCACAAGTTCCAGACGTGTGAAAGGAACTTGTGTTACTTCTTAACAGTCATAGAAATTTTTCTATATTTGTCTTCCCTTAAGAGGGGTTCATACAGTAGCGGTGCTACAGATTGTAAATCTTTCACAAAATCTTAAATATCTCAGAGATAATTCAGTGGATCTTTCTCATTTTTTGTACACAAATAATTGGTATTTGGGCCTCTCATTTGGCATCAAAAATTTATAATTATCAAGTTAATTTATTATTTTTATTTACATAATTTAAAGGAAATAATTTGCTGCTACATGAGAGGAAAAACGTAGTATCTCCCCAACCACTTCTCTGATTCTAAGTTTCTTTTTTATTTATGACTCCAGAAATGCTGTGTTAGAGGATGGACCACAGTGAACTTCCTACGTTACAAAGTTTTGAACTACATTTTTTTTGACAAGGAAAAAAGTAATTTTTATTTTAAATTATTTACTTAAAATTTATGAAACTATGCTTATATCTCTACGAAAGTGGTACATCGTCTATAGTTTGAATGGCTACAGATATCCTGATAATTTGAAACAATTTGGACATTCAATTCAAGAGGTATCATCTTTTTAGTTTGAAAAAATAGCAGCAAATTATTTCCTTTAAATTTTGTAAATCAAAATAATGAACTATTGTGACAATTATTACACATTTATTGATGCCAAATGAAAGGCCTAAATACTACTTATTTGTGTGCAAAAATTGGAAAGATTCACTGAATTATCTCTTAGATATTTAATATTTTGTGAAAGGTTTACAATCTGCATTATCGGTACTGTATGATCCCCCCTTAATAGAAATACGATTTTTCTGTAACTCGTAAAGATCCAGAAGTTAGCCGAGTGATGGTATATTAAGAATTCCTGTAGGAAAAAGCACATTATAGCTTGAATTATACGAATTAATCTTCAATTTAATTTCTTTAGAAATTAGATATCAACGTTAAAGACTTAAATCGTTTGAAATGATGCTTTGGATCGTCGCTAACGTGTTCGATTATTTAATTTTTATGGTTAGAGTGACTTTTATTTTAATCTCAATCTCAGCTATACAATTTAATTTAATGTTCAGAATAACGCTTTTTATAATTTTAAATCTGTAGGCCAGTTGATTTACTTACATTTTTATGTAAAACCTTAGGTAGTGTTCAGTTGCCACAGGATTATGGTAAATCGATACGCATTATTTGCATTTGGCTTCCTTCTTGTTGACGGTCTTGTATTGTACAGTTCCCACACTTTAGACCTCTGACGCATTCTGAGAACATTTTTACTTCAATACCGACGTGCTATTGCCTACAGAAATTCTTTATACTAGGCTGACTTAGCTTCTACATCTTTACAAATTAAGGGGAGAGGATGGTATTTTTGATGAAAAATGACTAAATTAAAAAAAAAATAATTCTTTAAAAACTCTGTGATATATGTGGATCGCCATTTTTAAACTTCCTGCATTATGGATTTTTAAATCGCTCGCCCACTTTTATTGTTGTTTCCGGTAAATTAAATTATCAAAAAAATTGTTTTCTTTAAAATATCCTTTGATATGTTGTTTGCATAACATTTAATCAAATGTTGAGACGTCATTTTTAAACATCCTTTGATTTTTAAATCACTCGTTTTATTGTTGTTTCCGAAATTAAATTTTCAAAAATTTTGTTTTCTTTAAAATAATATGTGGAATGCATTTTTTGTGGGTATTTGTGCCCTTATCGGATGTTGAGACGTCATTTTTAAACATCCTGCATTATGGATTTTTAAATCACTCGCATTTTATTGTTGTTTCCGGTAAATTTTTTCAAAAATTTTGTTTCCTTTAAAATACATATGTGTGGAATGCATTGCATAACATTTTGTGGGTATTTGTGCCCGGATGTTGAGACGTCATTTTTAAACTTGTTATGGATTTTTAAATCACTCGCTCACTTTTATTGTTGTTTCCGGTAAATTAAATTTTCAAAAATTTTGTTTTCTTTAAAATACCCTTGATGATATTGCATAACATTTTGTGGAATCGGATGTTGAGACGTCATTTTTAAACTTCCTGCATTATGGATTTTTAAATCATTTTTATTGTTGTTTCCGGTTTTCTTTAAAATTTTGATATGTGTGGAATGCCCATTTTGTGGGTATTTGTGCGGATGTTGAGACGTCATTTTGAAACTTCCTGCATTACGGATTTTTAAATCACTCGCCCACTTTTATTGTTGTTTCCGGTAAATTAAATTTTCAAAAAATTTTGTTTTCTTTAAAATACCCTTTGATATGTGTGGAATGCATTGCATAACATTTTGTGGGTATTTGTGCCCTTATCGGATGTTGAGACGTCATTTTAAACTTCCTGGGATTTTTAAATCACTCGCCCAGTTGTTTCCGGTAAATTAAATTTTCAAAACTTTTTGTTTTTTTTTTTTTTTTTAAATGCCCTTTGATGTGTGGAATACATTGCATACCATTTTGTGGGTATTTGTGCCCTTATCGGATGTTGAGACGTCATTTTTAAACTTCCTGCACTATGGATTTTTAAATCACACGCCCGCTTTTATCGGTTTCCAGTAAGTTCATTTTTTTTGCTACATTGCCAGACAAAATGGATATAATTTCTGAACTATTAAAGATACATGCAATAAATTTAGAACACACATTCTTTAGACTATTAGGAAACTTTTCTCTGTAACAGAATTTTGTTAATTGATTTCATTTAAAAAAATACGTCCATTTGTTTGCAAGAAAGGAAATCAGAAAATTGTTACTAAATTTTAATTGTTTATTTTACAAACGCAGGGACTAATATCAAAATTCTGTTACAGACAGTTTGTAGAACATACTTTTGCAAATACTTTGCAAAAATTGTTTGAATCTATCTTTAAAAACCGTTTAGATATATCGGTTTTAATACAATCCTGCATTGGGTATATATATTTTTTTTCAAATTTGGGCCCCCAAATATTTTTTTTCAAAATATTTTTATTTGGTTGACTTGCCACAGCTATGAGCTCTCTACATACAAAAATTAATAATTTACACCAAATAGGAAAAAAGTTTTAAAAAATACCATCCTCTCCCCTTTAAGTATTAAAGTCTCTTTAAGGACACGATTTCATGCTCAGTATGAGAATCGAAAGCAGGATCTCAAGATTTGTAGTCACGAATGATGACTACTAGACCACGAGCCGTATGTAAGTGTAGAATCTACTTATTATATCGTCATGTTTAATAGTACTGACAGATAACAAGATAACATCGCCTGTTGTTTATGCAACTCGTAAGCCTTGGTGTATCTAAGGTTGCATTGTATTCTACGAGTGCTATTATCTGTGCATTTCGAACTGGCGAATCAAGGTCATGTACAAAAGTACAAATATCGCCATATTCTCCCACTAACGATTCACCTAATCATTCCTGAGTGAATATACGCGGTCACATATCGCGGTAATATAGCTCGGAGAGAGTTTTGTTTTCAGTACAATCACCGCGCTAATTACTATTGTTGATATAAGAATGGCACCGGTATAGTCCGGATCAGCTTACTTAACACCGTAAGGTTGAAACCTAACCATTTCCCCCCCCCCATTACTGCATATTATAGTAGATTATAGTGATTTTATAGTTTGAAGGTTGAATTTTATTTTGCCAACTTCGTTTCGAATTTCGCTACTGAGAAATACTACAACTGGTAGTGATTTTCTAACTGTTATGTTGGCAGCAGGAACAGCTGTTGTCGGTAGTAGAAATTATTAGAATTCAAATTGTTCTAGATTTCTAAGCCGATTACTGGAAGCTAGTGAAATTCGAACATACTAATATTTAATATCAGAATTATATTAATACATAATAGTTATTTTATGTGTTTGGTTACAATTCAAGATTATAGTCAGATAACTGTAAATAAATATAACATGTGGTGTGATACATGCACTTGAGTGATCGATAGAAAATACACATGGAGACAGCAATTATAACTAAAATAGCAAAATTATTAGGAGTAAGTTTTCGGAGTTTGTACTAATCATTTCACGTGATCAAACAAAATACATTTTAGGTTAGGTCTCATCAATCGTGAACTGTTTAGTCAAAGCAATTAATTGCATGTTGTCAGACAAAATACATTTTAATATTAGATCATATTAATCTACTAATTTCCAACATGATGTGCGAGAAGTCCATGTGGAAAATATAGGCCTACTGTTTCACAGATTATTGAACCATTTAGAAAACACCTCCGAACATAAAGCTGAGATGTAGTAATAAGTAAATAAGCAAGATATCGATATTGTTAATAGTATATTATTATTACTACTTACTACTATTACTACTACTATTATTATCATCATTATTATTATATTATTATTATTATTATTATTGTACATATCATTGTGATTTCAGCCTCTTTGGTGATATCTGGTATTAGTTGGCAACACTAAAGAGACGGCCAAATTAGCCTTTTAGGAACTGCTCTTACGTGATCCTCACTATATGAACCGTTAGAGCAGAAGTGGTGTAAGTCAAGAATGGGTAATGAGAGTTGAAGTAAACATTCTGTAAAATACAGCGCAAAGTAGCAATTAATATTCACTTTATTTAAACTATTAGTAGTCAGTGGATAGCAAGAACGACGTATTAATTGCTACTTTGCGCTGTATTTTACAGAATTTTTACTTTAAACCTCTTTATCCAATTTTGACATACACCACTTTTGCTCTGAACGCCTCATATATGAATTCAATTCGCAAAAGAGCGATAAACATAAAAATCTGTCGCGTAGTGATGAGAAACATTTGCAGTCTCCAAAAACCATCCGAACGCAAAAATCACACTGTGTCAAAATGCTATCATGTGTCACAGCGATTTTTCCGGAGCTGTCACAGTGACGGAAAAACGCTATCACATCCTACCTCTACATGCACACACACTGCCGCTGCAGTCTGCGACCGATATATCAACCTGACCTTGCACAGATGAGTAACTCATCAGATTAACAAAATTCATCTAACAAAACCGGTAGCTCCCACCGGTCAATGTTTAACCATTTGAGTAGTACAAGCAGCCTGTCCTTTCTCTCTCTTCCCCCAAGAAACAATCTGGCAGCATTGGATGTCAAGTGCAAGGCTGTCGTCATCGACAATTACCTCCAGCGGCAGGAACTGATGACCGCAATTGCCTGCACTATTGTCATCACAATGGGGACAACAACACACGTCCGTCCTTGCAGCGATGCTCATGTCTCAATGATTCAACCTCATCCTTCTCTGTACCGTATTTCAATTAGTAGCGTTTCCAGCCGACTCTGCTCGATTCACGACTGTCAAGTGAAAATGAATCTCATGAAGGATAATTTGGGATTACAAACCGTATTTTGAAACTTTCTGTTTCCTAGCTGGCCCGAAAAACTGTTTCAACAGAGTAAAGGCTGGTTCACAATAAACCGGGAACGAGAACCAGAATGAAAACGAGAAGCAGAGAACGTGAATATGAAAATTTTTGATTCACAATAAACCGAGAACGTAGACGACTATGCATATCGATATGCATGTCAATAACGATATGTAAAGTCGATATTACGCATTCTGATGTTATTTGTGTATAAATGACCAATGGCGTTCTCTCATGAGTACAAGGCAGCCAACATAAACACAGGTTAATCAACTTCGAAGTTTCAACTGAAACATTTCATTAGGTACGGTACTATAAATATGCCCATGCATCTTTATTATCACAACCTATTTTAAGTCTACCATAACGTAAAATAATTAGAGAAGAAACATTTGTAACAGAACAAAAATGAACACAACAGTAGTTATTGAATTGAAGCATGAATATGTAGTGTGTAATACAACCAATACAGTAATAAAATATGATTCATTTACGATCGGTGTTCAATGATGCAGCTATTGACAGCCACGTATTCTCCTTCATTTTCTCATCTTTATACGAGGCGCGCCGCTTATCGTAAACGTGAGGATTTTCCTCGGCACTCAATATTAGAATCTCATCAAATAAAACTTGCTCCATGATGCACAGCACAGAACAAAATAATGCATAGGTTATGTCACGGTCTTCTTGCTACAAAATATACGACGACAAAATAGCTTTTAGATGGCAATAGATGGCTGTGATCGGAAACGTGAACGCCAAAGTTGAAACTTGGCCAACTCTCCGTTCCCGATCCCGGGCTCCGGCAAGCTTTTCGTTAATTGTGAATACTCACATTTAAATGTACACATTTTAACAATTTTACCGTTTTCGTTTTCGTTCCGATTCTCGTTTCCGGTTTATTGTGAACCAGCCTTAACCGACCCTTTAGGTCTATTGTAATACGAATCTTGTGATGGAAACTGTATTTTCGAAACGTTGGGGATAGAAAATCTAGGAACGCGATTGATATTCGCAAATGATTCTAATCACCACAAAAATTTAAAATGTTATAAATAAGATATACAGAGTGATTTAGAAGAATAATTCAGAATTATATCAGTTTCAATCCAAACCAATGACGCATTAAAAATTCGCTAGGAACTCACGCTAATACTCTATCCTATAAGCAGAGGAGAGGGTAAAGGGGTAAGATTTAACAGCTAAAAATTTCGTACAACAGTTTACCACATTACAGTGTTTCAGAGTTTTATTCAATAAAAAAATTAAGTTGATTTGTCTTTGCTGACTGATTGTTATTATTAGAACCCGGATGTTTGGCAAAATGCCTTTTTTACTGGGTGCAAGTAAATAATTATTTTCATAGATATAAATGTGATTTGGAGTAAATCAAAGTGATAGAGCCAATTTTTATTTTTCCTATTTTGCCTTTTTCTTACTAATTCAATGATAAATGCCTTTTTTGTCATTTTAAAACAATAGGCCTATTTCTTGTTTATTTTTAAGTATGTGAACAATGACTCACTTTACTAACAATAGTAAATAAAAGTAATTTATTTCGGTCATTAATCTTCTAATAATCGTGCTAAAATAATATCTAATCTTCCTCAACTTGGTGAGGTTGCCAAAGACAAAGAATGTTAAACAGTAACATTTAAGGTGTGACATTAAAAATGTTTTACAAGAAATTTGTTTACAATAAACTGAAATTTATAGTTTTTTTAGTAGGTTATTTTGCGACGCTTTATCAACATCTTAGATCATTTAGGTGAATAATGCCGCCGGTGAAATGAATTCGGGGTCCAGCACCGAAAGTTACCTAGCATTTGCTCATATTGGGTTGAGGGAAAAACCTCAACCAGGTAACTTGCCCCGACCGGGAATCGAACCCGGGCCACCTGGTTTCGCGGCCAGACGCGCTGACCTTTACTCCACACGTGTGGACGAAATTTATAGTAGATAATGTTTTACAATAATGAAAATTTGCAGTAAAATAAAAGAAAATACAGATAAAAATAAAATAGAATGAGAAATTTGTATTTTGAATTGAAGCACAAGTGTCGCAGTAAAATCTGCAGAGAACTCTTCAAAGCTAGTATAGAAATTTCCTTAATTGTTGTTGTTGGGACTCCAAATTTATGACAGAATGACACGAATTATTGTGTTGTTGGTGTAATATGAATAATGATTGATAATACAAATTATGTCATGTCTTCACGATATCAATAATCGGCTTTATAATTTTAAATATTAAGTCTGTTCCCGTAGAAGTTGTCATGTAGCATTTTCAGCTCCAAACAGCGTTTTTTCCATGGCAAGATGGCTGCCTACAGATTCAAAATGCATCTTGTCCACTTCACAGTTCCAAAAGAAACTTGTCCAAATTAAATTTATTAACAAAGTAAAAACTACTTCCTCTGTTCCAAAATATGGTATAGAAAGATGTCATAAATTCTGTTCCAAAATATGGTATAGAAAGATGTCATTAATTCTATTCCAAAATATGGTATACATTTGTCAAAGTTCTCAGTAATATAATGTAACTTTAATACATCTTCTAGATACTTATTTGTTTGACAAATTAACATAAGAAAAACATAAAAAATTAGGTACATTTCATTCTGTGTGATGTCAAATTAATAAAAAAAAAAAAAAAAAACAAACGTTTTGAGAGAGACAAATTAACATAAAAACTGCAATAAATTATAAACCGCTTCTAATATGACTGTTGCGCCTTAGATATTCTATTCAAAATTGACTGGGTTGGTGTTATATTTTCTGCAACAGGAACACCACAGCAGTGCCCATTTGATTTCTGTCCATAATGAAATGTTTAAATATTATAGTTTGATGCACTGCAGAACATTAGGAAGATTCACATCTGTACTGTCTGACAGCCCTTCACTACTGAACAGAATACCACACCGCTAAACATTTCGTGCACACATGCATAATAATCAAACCTTTTTCGTTTGTTACTAGGATACCATATTTTGGAACGGAGGGAGTGTTATGGTTCTCATGCTCAAAGTTTCACACAATAATTTTATTATTCTAGTGATATAATAAATCTGCAGTGCTCGGGAAAAGTGACATGTCAGTTTCCAAAAACCTTTTTTGATAATTTATTGACAACTTACACTGGTTTATGTCGATTTGATTTTTTTCTATATGAATTATTGTAATGGGAGGAATACTTATGTATTTTTTTTGCAAGCGAGCAGATGTTCCGTAAGTTGTCAATAAATTATCAAAAAAGGTTTGTGGAAACTGACTTGTGTCACTTTTCCCAAGCACTGCAGAAATAATACTGCCAAAAATCAAACATCTGCAAAGAAAATTTAATACTCTAGCTTTTTTTTCGACATTTTATATGACCTGGACAAGAAACCGCTTGGAAATGGACGCATCAATTAATTCTAATCCCTGATACTGCTACGAATATGACAATAATAATGATTCTGGAAAAGAAGAAGAACGCTACAGCGAATAGGGATTATAAAGAATGGACACTGAGCGAATTTGCCTGTGTTTTGTTTCTCTGTGCGCCAGCGTTTAGTTCTACTTTCAAGCGCTAGAGGTTAGTGTAATCGAGCATAGGCTAAGATAATAATAGAGAATAGAGTTGAGACGCAGGATTCAAACATCGCCTACCTTGTTGCATAATCCAGTAACGCTTTGCTTCAAATAAATTCAAGTTAACAGCTTTTCCTTATTTCTCAGTGACAAACTAGTTGTAATAATAATTTTTTATATTTCAGATATAATAAATTATATTATAATAGTACATTATGCAATGAGCCTATAATGAAGGTAATTAAGAAGAGAGTATGGATATTTATGAAACGAGCGCAAAGCGAGTTTCATAATTTTCATACGAGCTTCTTAATTACCATTATAGGCGAGTTTCATACGACTTTTTATGCTCGACCATATTTCTAACTTGATATTATTAATTTTATTGTATCTGACCTGGAGCAATGTCCCGTATGTTGTGAGATGTGCGCAGACGCGAAAGTATTGATTTTTTCCAAGGAACAGATGTGCACATTGACCTTGCTAGGCTATAAGAACCTGCAGAGATAACATTGAAATTAAATTAGACATTGAAAAAACGAGATGACAAATTGAATTTATTTCAATATTATTTACAATTAACGCTAATTATTATAGTAACAGAACATAACCTTCTGCGACAGTATTGGATTTCCAGTCTCCGTGACTTTTCGCTAATTCTCTCTCGATTTCATATCCGAGAATAATCGATACTTGTGGTTTTATAACGGTAGAAAGCTAACCTGTCATCGGCTGAACAGTTGTAACCTGAGTCGTCATTGGCTGAAAGACCTGATCTTTAATGAGTAGGTGTACTTTAATAACATGCATTAGAGGTCTGCTACCAGGTGTATAATTACTACATTTCGGCATGGTCGAGCATAAAATAATATAATACATTACAAAATTAAGTATCAAATTCGTTTAATATTTGTATATAATATAATATAATATAGGTATATGGTTTTACTTCTCGTAAGAGTTTTGTTTTTCCATTTTCAGTGCTATCAAATCATTACATATTTTAATTGTTGTTGGGGTCAACGTCTCAACTCTCATTATAAAGGAACTCTAGAGTCTAGACATTACAGTTAATGACGGTTTTATTATTTTATGGATCCAATTTATTTTATTTGAGTACATAATGTACCTAGATGTATTAATTATATGTGTTATATTTCCGCTGTGTCGACTGCTAGCTGGTGTGATGTCAGCGCCAACTCTAGGGAGAAAGCAGAATCTCACGCTCTAGCTGGCTTGAAGGTCATTGAAATCAGTCCGGCTACATCAAAGGTACCGACGCGAAGTGTCCATTCTTTTTAATCCCTATTCGCTGAACGCTAACTCAATATAATGCCTACATCTTAAAGAATGTTCATGAAACGCTCGATCTTAACACAAGTCAACTGGCTGAGGTTCTAAGATCAAGCAGAGAGGTGGCAAATGGCAGACTCAGCTGAGAGATCTGTATGGTAATCACTTCACATTGGGGAATTCTGAAGTGACGGTGCCAATGGATACACAGAATGGTCTGCAATTCCAAACAAATTACCGCGACAGCACCACAAGTATACTGTTTTTTAAAATACAAACGTTGAATAAATATTACTGGCTGGAAAGAAGTTTCTTTCAGACAACTATGTAATAAAATACATCTGGGCAAGCGCTGAGGTAAACAACGTCCACGTGCGTGAATCTTTAGTAGTTGGCATTCTCCACGCACTTTTTATGAGACTGCTTCTATGGGTACAAGTACTTCACCGATGCTTACATAGTTATTGCTTGAAATATCATTTTTAACATACCTAGGCTTTCTTTAAAATATCATGAAGCATGAGAACAATATCTACTACACATAATAGATATATTAATACTGAAACTCACAGTCTGTAGTCGTACAGCAGCCACAGTGGTCCAAGTTCGACTCCGTCCTAGAGGCGAAAATGCTGAGATTTCTCTCTTGTTGGTTCCCAGACTAGGACACCTGCAATTTATGAAATTCTTCTATTAATGTATGAAAACAAATGGATAAATTTTAATTTCTACATTACTTGAGAACTAGTAGGAAACAAGTGAACTATGATTGTGACAGTGACAAACTATCATGGTAAGCAGATATATTCCACGCAAAAATAAAATAAAATTATATAATGCATGGAATGAAGATAAATGCAATAACACGAAGATCATGGTCATAGGAAAAAAAGTAAAGAAGGTAAACTTACGAGTTCTAAATGAGGCAGTAGAGCATGAACAGCTAGAAGTCCGAAGGAGAATAGCAATAGCAAAGGATGTTTTAATAGAAAAAGGAGTATCTTCTGCGGATCTCTAGAAAAAGAAGGAAGAGACTAATGAAGTGCTTTGTGTAGAGTGTGGCATTGTATGCGGCAGAAATATGGACATTACAGCGAAGTGAAGAGAAGCGAATAGAAGCATTTAAAATGTGGGTATGGAGAAGAATGGAGCGCGTGAAATGGACAGAAAAAATAAGAAATGAAACTGTGTTGGAAAGAGTGGATGAAGAAAGAATGATGCTGAAGCTGATCAGGAAGAGAAAAAAGAATTGGTTGGGTTCACTGGATGAGAAGAAACTACCTACTGAAGGATGGACTGCAGTGGAAGGAATGGTGAACGGGAGAAGAGTTCGGAACAGAAGAAATATCAGATTATTATTTTTTTATTTTAGTAGGTTATTTTACGACTTTATCAACATCTTAGGTTATTTAGCGTCTGAATGAGATGAAGGTGATAATGCCGATGAAATAAGTCCGGGGTCCAGCACCGAAAGTTACCCAGCATTTGCTCATATTGGGTTGAGGAAAACCCGGGAAAAACCTGGTAACTTGTCCCGACCGAATCGAACCCGGGCCACCTGGTTTCTGGCCAGACGCTCTGACCGTTACTCCACAGGTGGACTATCAGATTATTATAGACGACATTAAGATATATGTAATGTATGTATGTATGTATGTATGTATGTATGTACGTATGTATGTATGTATGTATTTTTTCACACTGCAGTGGGTATATACCCGGTGGCAGCAATTACACTCAATAATGACAATAATAAACCTATTAATTAAAAATACAATTAATAATAATACTAATAATTAATACTAACAATAATGGATCTTATGCGATGACTAAGAGGAAGGCAGAAAATAATAAAGATTGGATAATGCTGGGTTTGCAGTGAAAGAGCTTTCCTTGGGCAGAACACTGTGTGTATGTGTGTGTGTATGTATGTATGTATGTATGTATGTATGTATGTATGTATGTATGTATGTATGTATGTATTCTTACAATTGGTTATAACTAAGCTGCGGATTTATGCCTATATGCCTATTTTAATCCTTAACCTGAAGGCGGAAGATTTCAGGTTACATATCCATTTTAAGACATTGTGAGTACTATATTCGAATTCTAGAGTGCCTATAATTGCCTATCTCACTAGTAAATGCCTATTTGCTTATAAATGCCTAAAATTTGCCTAAATATCCGTATTATATATTATACTTGAATTTACTGATCATTCTATTGATATTTTTTGAATCTGTAATTTGTTTCTTTTTTATCTAGCAGAGGGAAGTGATATAGAACTATCGATAATTCTGTGTGTTAAATTTTACTGCCACCAGAGCGCGGAGAAATCAAATAATTTAAAATCAACCAATAAAAAAAATGTATTTCGAAAGCCGCATGAATCATTGTGGTAGTTGACTAGGGTAGTTGTTTTAAACTGTGTATCTGTTTTGGGAGTTTGTGAATTGAGTATGGAGTTGGGTTTTGTGCTGTAATACGTGTGGTATACCGTGGAGATATGCCAAATCAAAAGTCATCAGAAGCACTGATTGGAAAACACATTGACATGTGAAGGGGAAGGGAGTTTCTCCCAATTTAAAAACATTCTTACAGACAATAGACATCAGTTCTCATTACAACATTTGGACGAATATTTAGTTATTCACTGCCATAATGACATTCCTATAGAAAGTAGTGTATAATGCTACGCTATGGTCGTGTTAGCCATTGAGAATTAGAAATTTGTTAGTGCATTTTTAAATGCCTATTTTAGAATTTTCAATGCCTATTTTGCCTGCCTATTTCAACTGCTTTTAGTGCCTAAAAATCCGCAGCTTGGTTATAATATTACTTATTACTGCTATAACAATCAATCTGTCAACTAAAGTAAAAAAACTGATTGTTGGAGAATTATACGCCATCTGATGAAGTTTAACAAAAGAATAGTTTTTCAACGGGGACCGGCACACTGTGGATGATCTGCTAGTGGAGCTGTTTACCGTCTCGCTAAGAAGGAAAGTAAAATCCTACAAAAAATCATGTCTTCCTCACTTCAAACAGTTAAAAGATTAATGAACTCAAAATATCAAGGTATAATATCATATAATTTCCACGAAATTTCAAATAATAAAAGATGACAGTGTCTCAGTGTACAACAAAATATAACTAATTTTGTATCTGTAAAAGCTAATATTTTTAGTCAAGTATAGTTTAAAACATACAAGCCATGCCCCCACTCCTTATACTTGCCATTCTTATCGTTCAGTACTTCCATTAGTTAGTGCTAAGAGTCTTTAATCCTCTTAACCATCACTTCAAAACAGCGGAGGGTTTAAAAACTGCATTGTCTAACTTTTCTTGCATTTCGAGTCCTGCCAACCAGGCTTCAAACCTTCTTAACCGGCATCATATCGACTCAACTATACTCGGCGTCATTTTAACTCTTACTACATATAAATCCTAGCTCTATTTCTGAGTATCCAAGGTAAAGTGCAGTTACGTCCTTTCGTATTGGAGACCAAGAATTCAGCATAGTTAACGACGTCAACAACAAACAAGTTTTCTCGAATACCAAAAATATACAAGTAAAAAATAAGGATGCGCGGCTTATTCGAAATGAAGTTGGCAACATTGCCCGATTTTGCTTCCGCACAACTCCTAAGGTGATAGGGCATGCCAATATCTTCCCGCGCGCGTATTTTAATTGTTAATATTGTTAAATATCGTTTGGATTAGCAGTACATGCAGCCTATCAGAATCAAGTTCAAGTGTGATAAGTGTAGACCTATAGTTATATTTCCAATTCTGAAAATGAGTACCACAGAAGGTATGAGACTGCGATCCTTTACTTACAGCAAGAAACTTAAAATCAACTGAAATGAATTGTGTTTAATTGTTTTTAATTTGCCGTGAATACATTTCTTGATTCCCCCCCTCCCCTTTTTCAAAAGTGGAATGCGCGGCATATTCGAAGGAGCTGTATATTCGAGAAAATACAGTATATTTGTTGTGAAGGTGTTAATTATGATTATGAATGTATTGTTGGTGATTGTAGTGGTGATGACTGTAGTACTGGAACTGGTATTTATGCTGTTGGTGCTTCTGGTGATAGTAGTGATGGTGGTAATGGTAATAACAGAGTGATAACAAGGAGTAGTTGTGGTAATGGTGAGAGTAATGATAATAATGAGACGACAGTCATATTAGTGGCAAAGATAGCGATCGCAATACAATGCTGACAATGGTGCTGAAGCGATATAATTATACTATGAGTGCCAAATAATATAATATCATTATGATGCTGACAGCGATAACAATACTATGGTGGTGGTGACAGTGTTAAGTTTATAGTGACGATGGCGTGGTGAAGATAACCATGACGAACTGTATGTAAGAGGATGTGGCATAGATGAATGGTGAGGTTCCATGCAGACGATTTTACGAGTAGCTTGGCAGCTCGTGTTGTAAGTGCACCTCGCTCCTCGAAGCCCTTGATGAGCAGTCAACAACTTGTTCCTGCGTTGCCGTTACCTTGTAAGGTAGTGTTATTCGTTTTGAAGAAATGTTTACAGTAGTGACTCGAGTTGTTTTCAAAGTAAGTGGAGTGGCGTTCTTTTGAACAGCTGCTCTTCTTCTTGTCAGCGATGTGGAATTGTATAATTCAAAATTCTAAGCACCGTAAAATGTAAATTTCAAGAAGTAATTACAAGTACGAATTGCAACACATTATCAACTTTTATTAGTCATTTATTTATTCATTTATTTATTTATTTATTTATTTATTTATTTATTTATTTATTTATTTATTTATTCATTCAATTTATTATTCATTCATTTTGTCATTCAATTATTATCTATTCATTTTTCATTAATTAATTAATTCATTCATTCATTCACTCCTTCATTCTGTATTATTTATTTATTTAATAATTTATTTGTTTATTTATTTATTCGTTTTACTTATTCATTCGTTTAATTATTTAATTTATTTATTAATTTACTTATTTGTTTATTTATTTACTTATTTATTAATTAATTTATTCACTTATTTCCTGATGTATTAATTTACGTATTATTAATATATTTATTCAGTTTATTTATTTACTTATGTATTTATTTACTTATTTTAAGTGTGCTGCATGAGAGCTAGGCCCCGCGCCGTGGCGTCGTGGTCTAAGGCATCCTGCCTTGGACTCGCGTTACGGAATGCTCGCTGATTCCAGTCCTCATGGGGGAAAAATTTTCTCATGAAATTTCGGCCAACGTATGGGACCGCTGCCCACCCAGCATCGTGATGCACTTGGGGATCTACGATAGGTAGCGAAATCCGGTTACGAAAGCCAGATATAATGGTTGGGGGTGAGATCATCGTGCTAACTACACGATATCTCCGTTCTGATTGGATAATCGTCCACCTATGCTTCGTAATGGACGTGAGGCCAGCAGCCGGCTGATCGGTCACGGTCCTTCATGGGCTGTCGTGCCTTGGATTATTATTATTATTATTATTATTATTATTATTATTATTATTATTATTATTAATTATTATTAATACATTCGACTGAAATGGATTTCTGGCGACGATCTGCAAAGATTTCGAGGAGAGAAAAAATCAGGAACAATGTAATAAGGGAAAATATGAAGCTGAAAGGATTCCTTGTAGAAGACATTAAAACAGCATAGTTCAGATGGTTTGACCATATAAAAAGAATGACGGAAGACAGATTACCGAAAAAGATTTGTGAATAGATTCCGACGGGAAGAAGAAACACAGGAAGACCTAACTTAACCTGGGTAATTTCTTGTTTTATCTCACTGTTATAAGGAATTAATGTTCTTAATAGTTAAACTCATTTACAATTTTAAATGTGCCTATATTAATTGTGATATTATTCACATTTAAATTAGGAGTAAGCATAAAACATTTTCTTTTGTCCACATTTACTCTAAAACCTTTCCTTGTGACGCTTTTAATAGTCAGTTAATACAGCGAGCATTTTAATTTAATGTTCGTTTTCACCAAAGAAAATTAAATCATCTGCATATGTGTGATATTCAATTTCAAAACATACGTACAAATTATTGAAATACTCTATATTAGGTATATTTATGATACAATTCAGACATATCGATTTATTTCTTAAGTCCAAATATCAGATGTAACACCACCTTGTTTTGTTTACTAATACACTTGATAAAAACTATGCTTTACTACAACTGTAGAAAAATAATTTTCTGTTACTTTACTCTGTGGTATATTATTTATTGTTCCATTGACATACCTTAAACACTAAGACTTATGTTCAAACAAGCTACAAAACGAAACAATGCGATTGTAAAGTGAACGATATATCTTGAACGAAGAATCTATGAAAGTATTCTTGAATTAAATTAGCAAGCTTTTTAGAACGAGGCTTCTATCCGTGTAAAGAGAACAAAGCACGCCACTCTTCTCGGCGGCACATTAAAGAGCTGAAGAGCTCTACAATCAAGGCTTCAAGACGTTAGCTTCGAGATCATAAAACTCTTCCTTGCAATGTTAAGCGCATATCTTACAGACTCAGATTCACAGCCTCCGGGCGAATTCCTTCAGCACATTAACATCACAGCCTTTTGTTTGTGAGCAGTGACGTCGCAACACGTTTCTACTCCAGTAGTCGTGTATGACGTCTGAAATAATTTACGTGTTTCCTTACAACAAGGACAGCAAAACATCGAGACGAGTGGGGGAGAACGACTAGGACCTCCATTAAACAAATGCTAGGAGGTCGTGCAGACTGACATAACTACAAGTTCAAGACACAACGCTGTAACATCCAGGCAGATAAATAGATGTACTAGGACATTCGATAAGTAATGGCACCAATGCTGAAAATCGGTGCTCCAAGCGGTGACCATTGAAATCTTGTACTATGCAACAGGACAGCGATTGTTTCATAAATTTGAAATGTTGAAAGTCTCGAAGTAGCCATATTTTGTAAATACAGTGGCAGTGTGGTAAACAATACAGCTCTAAAGGTACGAAAAAAAGTGCTTCATAAAAATCCAAGCTGCAAGAGAAAAACGTGCAACTCAGTGCTTTAGAGAATTACAAGAAGCTTGTGGGAGAGAAATCCAACCTTTTCGAATGCCCTAGTACAGCGTTTCTCAGACTTTTTTGAAGTGAGGACCACTTTTTTAAGTCAGAACAGTTACGCGGACCACCTTACTCTTGTTCCCTTCGAAAGCAAATTGATCATTTCTGTAGCATATTTTAATACCAGTATACTTCTATTTTAAAATAGAATTAATTGATTATAATACTTTTGTAATTGTATTTTGTAGCCAATCACAAGTAACTTATAACAAATTCTGTGTAATGTTGATTCATTGTTTGCCTGTTAGCAGTTAGTTGTTTGAAATCCTTCTTATGTGGTATATGCTAGTAGTTGTCCATGTCTCCGTTAAATAGTGCCCATTATAAATAATTGAAAACTAGCTTCGATCCGGATCTTTGAAAAGAAAGGAACATGATGATACGCTTCATTTAGGCAGTGCTAATAGTTCAGAAGCTGTGTGTGAATAAATATATTAATTACAGTGCCATTAAAGAAATATCTAGTCCTACTGATAGCTATTCAAAGAAAAAATACTTTCGTAAATATGACAAGAGCTATTTGGAACTTGGATTTGCTTGGTGTGGCAATGAAAGTGAACCAAAACCTCGGTGCGTTGTTTGTTACGAAGTGCTTTCAAATGAGTGTATGAAACCCGCGAAATTGAAACGGCACTTAGAGACGAAACACGCAAGTGTAAAAAGTAAACCTGTCGGATTTAAAAATAAGCAGAGTCTAAAATTTCTTATATCGTCATCTGGAAAAACAAATAAAAATTAATGCAGAAACATGCTCCATTTTCAACAACTAAAGATGCAATTTGGCACGTTCTATTATTGGTGTACGACGTACAGTACGTGCTCATTTCAATGTGCAGACTGGTTGTCGGCAAAACTATTAAGAAAATCATCAATACATGAAAAGGTTCGGTACTTTGGTCCTCTGTTATGAATTCCGGTGGTCCCTGGCTGGGTTACAGACTTGGCGCCAGATATGCAGGGAAAAGATGGCGAGAAACGCCACGTTCATAGTGCTTTAAATCCCTCTTATGTTGCTGAGAGTAGAGTGGCAAGTGGGTAGACGGGTAGGGTAAGAAATTTCATAAAATATTAGTACTGGGAGAAAAAGTGAAAGCCGATTGCCATGTGTGATTTCCAAACTCTGAGATTTTCAGCTATAATGTGATACGCAATTCGTTTGAATTTTATTTTTTCTTCTGTCTTTTTTGAAGGACACAAGGGCAGAACTAGAGGACCACAGGTGGTCCGCGGACCATAGTTTGAGAAACGCTGCCCTAGTACATAGATATCAGATAGGTAAGACAGAGATCAGGTAGTTCAGATACAGTTCAGACATAAATTAGACAACGATCAGATACATTAGATAGCTAGACATACATAGATAGACACTGGCAGAAAGAGACAGACATAGACAGAGAGAGACAAAAAAGACAGGCAGGCAGGTAGGATACTTTTGACATTACATACTTCAAATATACATGGATACACAGCGAACCTTAGTGTAGTCAGCCGGTGTGGGTTTGGGAATGCGCCTAGCTTGAGGGTTAGAGCAATAGATCTTGAGTGCCCTCTCTCCCGAAATTCCATTCCATTCCATGCCACTGCTTAAAATACTGCGGAAATCTTTTAGAGCAAAAACGACGCAGGTGAATTCCCAATGCCCATTTAAGCCTATTGTGAAAGCTGTTTTGCACCTTGAACTTCGTATTGGCAGCTAATTATTTGTATTTAGCCTACAGTTTCCATTCCGACAGCTACGTCAGTAAAAATATTGTTGACTTTACTGACGATTGTGAAAGGTTAGTCAAAGTTGAGGTTTTTCTGGACCGACAATGGAACACTACACCGGACATCTACTTAAGGCAGCCGTGGCGAAAATGTAATCGTGCGCCGAGCCACTGTGTAACCTGCAACGTGCATAGCACCTATGGAGGGAGGCGGACACCCGAAGGGGAAGTGAAGCAACTGTCTGACTTATTAACGGATTTTAATTTTTCTTACGTCAAGCACTTAAATATAATTTTATACAGTACAAGGCTACAAACTAATGTTTAGTGCGTATAACGAAGAAAGAAATGAACAATATCACAACCTAAAATTAACTGTCTTCAGAATGTCTCTGCGACAAAGTTTCAAAATAAGGAATTATATCACTTACTGCCAGTCGTAGTTGATAGGTATTTGTCTGTCAGTCAGATTTTAAAAATTCAACATTTGTTAAGTCCTTACATCTAGCTTTCATCTGACATCACATAGTAAATCTGTGAGTTCAAATTGAAGAGCTAACCGCATTATTCGTATATCTGCTGAAAAAGGGTCGACGTACAGAGATGATGATGATGATGATCATGATGATCATGATGATCATGATGGTAATAATAATAATAATAATAATAACACAAACTTTTAATGTTTCATGAGTAACATGTAGTACAATGCCGTTTTATGTTATACAACCGTTTTCCTCGTAATACTTGTGAACAAATCTTACATTTAATATTCTCATCATATTGACAGCAAAAAAATGCGTCCTCCTATCCTACTTGAAACTTTCGTTTTTGTAGAGGTACATGGCTTTGAGAGAGACATATGCCACTCGCAGGTCAGAGACAAATATAAATGGAACCGAGTTTGACTCCATTGAGTGAGAGGGTGGGGGTTGGGGGAGGTTAGAAGCAAGAGAAATGCATAGCTATCATTACGAGCCACAATGTCTCGCGAGTCACATTCTCTCCACGGCTGACTTAAGGCAACACGGGATATCACACTGACAAGAGACAAACATCCATATCTCAGGTGGTATTCGAACCCACAACTGTGGCTTTCGGGCAAGTGTAAAGCAATACTGTCGGCGCAACAGTCTTAGCTAGTTGGAAGTTCGAAAAAGGCTGTGATAAAACAGTTGAAATTCTTATATCATTCATATCATTAATTTGGCCATAAAAGGTGAAGTTTCCTTTAATTTTAATAGCCTAAGGTACGCTCGTAAAATGCTCAACTGTGTTTCTTTCATAGTGACAAAAAAAATTTGTACACCTGAACTGGTTGTAGAAAGAACTGAAGTACGTAATTAATTCAGATAATATAGCCGCCTTCATAATCATTTTATTATTATATTTTGTAATCGGTTTCTTCCGCCATTCATACGTTAATTACACGACCAGAGAGCGCATGCGCAAAGCAGAAGACGTACCGTACATAAAAGTTTAATAGGTCCAGGCAATTTTCTGAATTTCTTATGGAAAATGGGTCTTGCCACAGTGTCTTAAATCTGGCGAATGAAACCGGTTTCACGGGACGTAGACGGCTTCAAAGGTTACAGCGGAATTATTAACTATCACGAACTTGAATTCTGAATGTAAGGCCCGCTGAGAACCACTGCCCGTGAGCATTGCTTTCTAAGTGCCTGGGTTCTTGGTGGCACCTGCCGTGATTAACACGTGCCTGTGCAGGTACAGGGTTATGAATTCCCTCCAAGGTAGAAAAAGAGAAAGATTTTATGTACAGAAAAGTTGAACGTACAGCAAATGAACGATAATATAACATACTAGTGGCTTGAGCAGCAAATGCTGCAAACTAAGTTCATTACGTTTAACCAAAGGTCCCGGGTTCGATACCCGGCCCCGGAACGATTTTCCCCTCAAAATTATTTAAGTTCATTAGACGTTCAAATAAACATTTTTCAGATTTATTTTCAATGAAGAATACCAGACATCCTGAAAGTTATTTGCTTCCATAATAATGAAACATACTCCATCTGAAAGTTTTTTTTATGCCAAATACTTTTTCTTGAACCTATACACCTTCAGTTTTTAATTTGAACGCGAAAACGCAAGTAACAATCTCAGGACGATCAGTCGGTTTTTCATGTGAGAGTAAGCAATAGCTATTTCAGGTCATTGCGGATTGTAGATGAAAATTAAAAAAAGTCAGGTTTCCTATGCTTTCGAACAATAGACATAGCATCTTGGTATAGCTGCTGCATGTTTCGTAAACTACCTTGAAATGTAGAGGGTAAAATCATTATATCCTGCTAAGAGATCTTGCTTAAATGATCGGGAGAATACAAAATCTTGTAGGCCTCTTATTTTATCAGTAAGTAATACCTTTTGGTCTTTCCTTAGGAACTCTAATTTTTGCGCTCTCTCGAGCCAATACTGAAGAGAATCATGCATATAAATATCTACACCACACCGCTATTAAATATACGAAAAAGATCCAGCCCCACTTCATTAATAACCATAAAAATATTTGAATTTTAATAACAGTATTATTATCTTACGTAAGTTTTATAGTTTTCAGTTATATACTATATAGCCGCCACTCAGTAAATTATAGAAATCAATATCTAATTTACGATATTCTCTACATCTACTTAAATAGCCCCAAAACATTAAACTTTCATATCATCAATATAGCATTAATATGTATAATTAATGAAAAATAGTTACATCATGGCATTGACTATAATAATATTTTATTTCTAATGGTAATAATGTTATCAACCACCTCGAGTTTTGTAGTTTTTAATATCCAATACACAGCTGTACTCAGAAAATTACACACCACAGAATCAGACCTGTAAATAATTTTTAGTAAGTCTTTAAGTTTTTAATAACCAATTTAATTTGAGCTCTAAACATTCAGCTTTCTTGCAGATCATGGCCTTCGTGTAATATTGTTTACTGTAGTGTGTGTTTTGTTTTATTCTGAAATGCAATTACTGACGACAGATGGATTTTAGAAAATAGGAAAATTATGTTGAAAAATTGACATTCCACTGAAAACTACTATTTTTCTCAAAAACTTTGGGTTCCAAGCTTCAAAATGAGGGGTCATTTATTAAAATCTGTTCAGTCGTTTTCCCGTAATTTCCATTGCCAGTTCAAATTATATATATAGATATGCGTTGCTCCTAGCCACCAAGAGGATTCATAATCATTACACCAAACTTCCTGACCTTCTTATCAATCAATGTCGTTCCCACATACGTGGGTCACGAAACTACAAACACCTTCTTTCACGGGGAAGCCGAAACCTGAGTGAAAGCGGGTGTCTATAAACCACTGTGTTGGCATAACCTGAAAACTGCATTCGAAAAATTTTCTAAATAATTGGTACAAATTCATTTGTACATACATTCTAATTTAAAATGTCCACACCATAATGTTCGGTCACCTTCACGCACTTTGGCCCAATACATCGCCACTTATGGTTACAATGAATTGAAGTAGGCCTAATGACATTTTTTCGGTTAAATATCAATTTTTATACATCTTGATTATACAACTTTTAACACTGTATCACTTCGGAATATGTATAGTAAGACTTTCCTGTGTTAAATTTCAACGTACCTCGTTTACATGTTTCCGACCTATTTATGGGTCATCTTCAGAACTGGTCGTTGTTGGTCTTGGCGCCACTTGTTCTGTTTCCTGTGGTATAGTGTAGAGTCAAAGAGTGTGTGTGTTTTGAAGTTGAGTTGTGTGTTGAGAATTTCGTTGGGGTGTGTTTTCGTGTGTCTGTATATTTAATATTGTTCTAGTGTGTTTAGTTTCTGGCATTTTGGTTGGATGTGTAGTATTTCCATGTCTGTGTTGATGTCTCTGTGGGTGTGGTTAGCATTTGTGATGTGTTCTGCATATGTGGAGGTGTTTTGTCATTTTGTTATGGCTGTGATGTGTTCTTTGTAACGTGTTTGAAACGATCTGCCTGTCTGTCCTATGTAGAAGTTGTTGCAGATGTTTGTCAACCGTATGTTAGCACTGGGAATACACAGGAGTTAAGAGCCTCTACTCTGAGTCTGCGGTTTATGGACCTGTCAAGGAGTATAAACTTTAGCGCCCAGAAGGCTTTCCAGGATTGTGTTATTCTCATTCTCATATGAGACGAAAAAAATATATTTTCATGAAACACGTTAAAAAAGTACAAAATATATGAGTATATAAATGATATGAAAATTTGTGTATACACTACTTCTATGCCAAACAATACGCGTGTGTAAAAACTGAAAACTGTGGGTCCAATATATTACAATTTTCAAATTTCACTTCGGTGTACCTTTAAGAATAAAGAATAAGAAATTACATTGCACATTAAAAATAATGAGACTCTCTGGTGATATGTACTACGGGAAACCACATACACCTCGACATCAGGAAAGATAAAAATGTAAAGACGAAGAAAAGAAAAAGAAAAAAAGAAAGAAAGGAGGGAAGGAAATATTTAATAAAGATAAATAAACCATTAATGGCGCTACTTTTAAAGTGCAAATTAGTGTTCTTAGTTTAAAATACAAGCAAGAAATAAGGTAACTAATTTGTACTTGTTTCACATTATCCAAAGTGACTACTGATGAACCGCTTAGCGTATCTCCGAATAAGGACAAATCTCACCGATGAACATAAATGCAATGTAAACTTGTGGAATAAAGCTCCTACTTACGCCACAAGTTCGCACGTCGTGTTGCGTGTGATATGTATTACGAAACATAGCTGTCTGACGCCAGTAGACAGGAATCTGCTGTGGTCAGTAAACTGTGACGATTACTTCATTTGAATACGCAGTCAGTTGCTTGGTCAGAAATCGACCGCAACTTCAACATTTCGTTATATTTTATGACCGCAATCAACCATTTTATTGGTGCTTGTAATCTCACGCACCTGTATGTTTATAGGCAATGTCGTCATGGCTTGCGTTTCTAGACCGTGATCTTGCAATTGAGTTCTATGTAAGTGGGGTCTATCTCAGAACTGGCTGTTTTGAGAAAATGAGAATTGAAGAGTTTAGTTAGGGATTCCGCTTCACATTTTGACACTATGATGCTGAATACAGTATTATTGACAATATTAGTGTAGGCCTACTTCTGATTTGATGCATTAACACATTCAACGTAAGTATACGTACAGTCGCAAAAATAATTATTATAAAATCTGACTACCTCAACTAATATGTCAAATTCTTACATTTTTATCTTTGTTTTGGAAACATATTAATATAAGATTTAATAGACAAGATGCATATGGGCTATTCCATCTCAAATCGACCGAAATATAGAGAAAATTGACCTTGCAATTTTTAAATACAATGAAACTTTTTCTGTCCGTAGACAACTGTGATATAATGCTTTGTGCAAAGTTTGAGGCATCAGAACTTCATAGTGTTTAAATTAATAATATTTAAATTTATCGTATTTTCATAAAATTAGCAATTTTAAACTGTTGTGGCTCTGAAACCCTTTCACCCAATGATCAAAATCATGGTTTATTTTGATGCTGAGAAGTTAAAGTTTATATTGACATGTAAACAGTTTTTCTTAGTTTTTATGGAAATGGAGAAATTTAGATTTTCTTCATTAAGACGCCTTTGGCCACGAAAAAATTGTTTAAATATATGGTTAGATTCCGCATTGAAAGTACAAATAAATACATATTTTTACTGGTGGGACGTTGATAAGAAAGTATTGAAAATATCAAATAAAGAAAATAAATAGTACGCGCGTGAACTAACCAGCTGACTGTGAGGCGGGAGATAGCCGAGGGAAGCAAGGCCAGTAGACATAAACACGTGTTGTGTTGTCCAACAGTCATGGCTGTGCTAGCTTTATCACAGGTTTTCATAAACACAGGAGTAAAATGACGCCCAACGCTCGCTTATCTTCAGCTCTCGGCCAGTGCTTGCGGTACTGCGCCGTTCAAGTCTAGGCGTGCGAAAATAATCTATTTAATACCCTCGAAACTTATTGCCGAGCCACTAAGCAAACAATGCTGAATCCCTCTTAATAATGCAAGATTTTTATCAATATTTTTTTACATTTTTACAAATGGCCAAAAAGCCTCAAAGCAAGTAAAATCAGATTATCTGTCTCTCTGTATACAATAAAATAAGGATTACTTCTTAACATAACCTACCAAATGTCAGCTTCAAAATAAGCTCTCGTTCAATGTTCTGCAGTAAGTGGTTTCAGAGTTCTGAGCGCTGAAAGAGGCTTGTTTTTATAAAATACGCTAAATTTGTCGCTCAATAATACGAAAACCGTTTGACTTTCGATAGTATATTTTTGAAAATGTACTCCCCTCAGCACCTTGTATAAGTAGGGAAAAAATTAGAGTATAAAAATGCGAGGTTTGTTACTGATCGATTTCATATGGAATAGCACATATAAAGTTAGGACAGGAGAAGAAATGTCAGAAGGAAGTGAAATAGGGAAAGGAGTACGTCAAGGATGCCCTTTATAATCTACCCTGTTCAACATCTATTTGGAGGATTTAGTGAAGAACTCTTTTCAGAACATGGGAGGAGTGATAGTAGGAGGAAGGAGAATAAAGTCCATAAGATTTTCTGATGATATGGCATTGTTAGCAGAAGAAGAGATGATACTAAGGGATATGCTACTGAAGCTAAATGACAGCTATTAGCAGTATGGAATGAAGATAAATTGTAAATAAGGCGAAGACCATGGTCATAGGAAGAAAAATAAAGAACGTACACTTGCGAATTCTAAAAGAGGCAGTAGAGCAAGTGGACAGCTTCAAATACTGAGGGTGTACTACAGTGTCTATCAGTCTTATTCGTACAGGTGAAAATATGTAACAACTTTGGTGATAAAAGACACATGAAATGAAAGTATTACATTTCTCTTTCAAAATTCTGTTCAGTAGCATTATGAATACAAATAAAACAAAAAGTGAATTCCATATGTACCATAAACACGTAAATAAACTAAATTTAACAAAATATATAATTTCTCTACCTGTCATTTGTATTCGTACAGTTAGTGACACAATTAAATAACTATACATGAAAAACATAAACAATTACGTTTTAATACCTAGTTGCATATCCTCTGGCTTTGATCACTGCCTGACACCTTCTCTGCATGGAATTCACCAACGTTTTATATTGCTGCGGAGTGAAATTTCGCCATTCTTCCAGCACAACAGTTTTGAGGTGTTCTTTGGACGAAATTGTATTTTTATGTATATTGTCCTTAAGTTTGGACCACAAATGCTTGATGGGATTCAGATTGGGTGATTGAGGAGGAGTATGGAGTTGTTTCGGGACGTTCCATATCAACCAGTGTTTGTTCATTTCGGCCGTATGTTTGCAGTCGTTGTCTTGTTGGAAAATGTAGACAGACGGTAAATCCATTTTATTGCACTTTCCTTGACATTATTTTTCAAGATGTTGTTATAGACTACATTGTCCATAATTGCATCAATTAAGTCGATGTTACTCACGCCTTTCGAGGACTTATAGCACCAAATCATTATGACGCCAGCTCCATGTTTCACAGTGGGAAGATTGTTATCCACTTTATCGGCCTCATTCTTCTTTTTCCACACTCTATGGGCACCATAGGATCCCAAAAGATTAATCTTGGTCTCATCACTGTCCCAAAATTCTTGCTCCTAATTTACATGAACTTTAGGAAATTTAATTCTTAAAGCTCCATTTTTTCTACTTACAAAGGACCTTTTTCTATCATTCTACCAAGAAATCCATATTTATATAGGACACGTCGCATCGTTGTTACACTAACAGTCTTCCTTGTGGTTTTTGTCATGAGAGAACGTGGTTTCGGCACACTTAACCGTGGATTTCATTTTATCTGTCTTATTTTAAACCATTTTTCCCTCTCATTTAGTATTTCTTCTTTTGGTTTTCTCTTCTGATTTGCAGTAAATCCACGGTATTTGAATTTATTAACCACGTATTGTATCGTGGAATGACTTTTGTTTACTATATTGCCTATTTTCCGTAAAGAATAACCTTTAAGAGCCAGTCTAACTATCGTCTTCTTTAGCTCGGCACTGAGTTCCTTCAACTTGCCCATTTTGAACAGAACTGACTGCTGAAGCAAAACCAACCCTAGAGCACGCGGTAATGCACACTCGCTGTTACCATTACGGCACGGCACCCCCGAATAAGTCAAAATTACTCAAGTGTACGAATATAAATGACATACAGTTTTACTTTCAAAGTAATGTATTTATTAATATTTTTGTTAATTAGAGTTTAAAATAAAAACTGGTTGTAAATTAACGTTCTAAGAAATGATTTTAAAGCATGGTACATTACTATTAGTAATGAGTATAATTATTTTGTACATAATGTTGACTTCTTAGTTTAAATTAGATATGTACGAATAAGGATGATAGACACTGTATAAGCAGTAACATGAGCTGCTGCCAGGAAGTCAAAAGGAGGATAGCAATGGCCAAGGAAGCTTTTAATAGAAAAAGAAGCATCTTCTGCAAACTTCTGGAGAAAGGACTAAGGAAGAGACTAGTGAAGTGCTCTGTGTGGAGTGTAGCATTGTATGAGACAGAAATATGTACATTACGACGAAATGAAGAGAAGCGACTAAAAGCATTTGAAATGTGGATATGGAAAAGGATGGAGCGTGTCAAATGGACAGACACGAAGCTGTGTTGAAAAGATTGGAAGAAGAAATATAATGGGGTAGGATGGCCAGTTCCTTTCCCTCTGCATTGCATGCATAGCTAACTAGTAACATATTTCACTAATCAGACTTTAGATGTATGTAAACAATTGTTCTTCCTCTGACACATATTGTCAAGTGAGATGTACACATGAGCCAGAACCTAAATCAGAGGTGAAGATAATTTTAAAGCAAAAAGTATATATGTAGGTCTATATATATTTTTTTTAATTTACTAGCTTTCAATCATATTTAAGGGGTTAGGTACAACTTACAGCAGTGAAGCTTTTGGAAATATTCAACATTTTATCCTCCACTACTGTATCCTGTACAATAATGAAAATTGGTATGTGTAAAACACTGTCCTTCTGCTATATGAAAAAAAAATATTTTTACGATTAAAAAATTATTTATAGTTTTTTTTTTTTTTCAAAATTCAAAAGGGTGGTAGTTTACTGTGCAGTGATGAAGCGTTTCCCTCATAACTCATAAACTTGTTAACTTTTTCATCGAGAGATCTTTTATTTTATTGCTGAAACTCATGTTTACAATATCATGCTCTTTCAACTACATATCTTAATAAATAATATTTTTTTATTCTGTGTTAGAAGAAAATACTGATATTTGACTATTTTTAAAATGATTTTATTTTTTATCAAACAATCTATCAAAGATAGAGAAGTGATCTTGCATCATATTGTAGATATGACATGCATAAATACACAAAAAAAAATTCATCACAGAAACATCTAGTTGTAATGGATGTGGGAAAAGCTTTATCACTGCACAGTGAACTGAATTTTGAAAAAAAAAAAATGTTTTTTTTAAATCGTAAAAATATTTTTTTTTCCATATATCAGAAGGACAATGTTTTACACATACTCATTTTCATTATTGTAGAAGATACAGTAATGGAGGAAAAAAATGTTGAATATTTCCAAAATTTTACTGCTGTAAGCTGTACCTAACCCCTTAATGATCTCTTCCCCTTGGAACTTCCATGCAACATGCTTTAAAAAAAGCATCACACCAGCTCACAAGGGCATAAAAGTCGCATGATGTCATATATTTTTCACATATCTAAGTGTATTTTAAAACCAAAAAATATGACTGGTTTTCCATCATATAAAAACTCGGTCTCCCCCTTAAACTTCTGCAATATCATACAGTTTTAATACTTCATTTGTGCGAGATCGTGCGTATTTGCTTGGTTTCCGCACAAAACCAATCCGCGGTAAGTCTAAAATTCCACATTCAGCATTCCCAACCTAACACACATAACAATTTCCCTCTTCTTACCGCTTAAGTGACATATTGATTTTACTACTTTAGGCTTTTAACATATTATTTTTTAGAGACGTTCAATATAGTAATAATTATAAATTGGAAACTTACCACTGCAATTTCACCTAAATTGCACTGTTAATTATTGTTTTTAAATATTTGCAAAAATTAAGTAAACTCTGCAACTTCACTAAAGTTACTGCATTCGTGATGCAAGTAACATTGTTTTAAGTTCGCATTTATAGACTGGGGGGGAAAAAAGACAGACGTATATCACGGCCTGCTGGAGTATAGTAAACACAGAAAACATTTTAAAGCAACAATGTTGAAGATAGATATTTTTGTTTTGCAAATTTGCCGTCATTGAACAGAAACCAAGATGGAGATTTCATTGCAACTAATTAGAAATTCTTCTTTCAGGTATGTAATAAACGATCTTCGCACAAAATAATGTACGATACACGAGCGGTATGTTTTCTTTCAATTCTCGGAAATTAAAAAAGCTCAACTACGTTTCGCTTTTTCAAACTTTTCCTCTAACATGAAAACTTCAACATACCGCTCTTGTAACGCATATTACTATTACTGGTTACTGACTTTTTTTCTTTAAGACTTGTAAAACATTCATAAAGCAACAATGTATGACGTATGAATGAATTATAATTGTGCGAATAAGGCTTACAGACCTGTTCATATCTACAGAAGCAAGCAGCTGGCAGAGTAGGAAATGTCAGATAGTGCCGGCCACATGCATTACTATTTGTTTCATTTGCCTACCCACTAACCAGAACATTCAAATAAGTTATTGACCCCTGTTTGTACAAAAACCAGCAGCTTGGAATATGTTAGGAAAAACGTCGTCCTTGGAGCGAGAGCAGCAAGAAAAATGCTAGTGAAACCTGTTTCTAGAGCGAAGGACTTTCTAAATTCGTATCTGCTGCAAAGCTTCGTCTGTACAGCATTACGCTCCTGTTCTTATATAAAATCTTACGCGTTTATAATACGTAACATTTAATTACACTGATGAGGGATGTCTAGAAATTCTTGCATTTAGGTGTAACAAACCAACGTCTAGTTGAGGAAGCAAATAAACAATATATAACTCATTTTTTCTAAAGATGCACATTGCATTCTAGTAAATTAATCACAGTAAAACTAGATCATTAGATCATTATTATTAATGTAAATTTTGAAAGTTTAAATTCTCAGTTGATGTCGTTTGCAGCTTCAAACCGAAGACTAGAGAAGTGGAATTTATTTTGACGAGTTTGTACTGCTTGCCTTTTATCGTTCCAGGTCAGCTTGTCCACATTCATATAGCTCATCTTCATTTTATTTTATTGTTATTTTACGACGCTATATCAACATCTAGGTTATTTAGCGCCTGAATTAAATGAAGGTGATAATGCTGGTGAAATGAGTCCGGGGTCCAGCACCGAAAGTTACCCAGCATTTGCTCGTATTGGGTTGAGGAAAACCCCGGAAAAAACCTCAACCAGGTAAATTGCCCCGACCGGGATTCGAACCCGGGCCACCTGGTTTCGCGGCCAGACGCGCTGACCGTTACTCCACAGGTGTGGACCCCATCTTCATTTGGTACACAGATATTTCATCCACTTTTTCTTCCATAAAGGATTTGTCCATTTTCAATATTGTCCATTAATATCATATATCCCGACCACAGCAAAGGAATAAGGTTTTGAGATTTGGTACTTGTAATGTCACAAGTCTATATAGAATAGGAGGAGTAACATTAGTAGCAAAAGAACTAGCGAGATATAGAATAGACTTTGTGGGAGTACAGGAGGTTAGGTTAGATGGGAATGGCATACCACAAATAGGAGATTACTTGTTGTATTATGGGGAAGGAAACGATATTCACCAATTAGGAACAGGATTCTTTATTCATAAAAGACTAAAATCAGCTGTAAAAAGGTCGAATTTATCCGTGACAGGTTATCGTATTTAGTACTTAAGGGTAGATGGTGCGATATCATAGTTATAATTGCTCGCGCCCCTACAGAAGAGAAATTCATTCATTCATTTATTTTATTCCATAGATCTGACATGAGCAATGAAGCTTTAAGATGTGGAACATGTCAACATTTTACAATATTACAATTACAATTTTTACAAATTTTTAGTTTTACAATTTAGTAATTTTCTACAATTTTTACAATTTTGTACAATTTTTTTTTTTTACATTTTGGCGAGATGTAGTGAGATGAGATGAGGTCCGAGGATTCGCCAAAATATTACCCGGCATTTGCCTTTTCGGTGGGGAAACCTCGGAAAAACCCAACCAGGTAATCAAATCAAAGGGGTAATCAAATCAAAGGGGTTGATGCCAAGGACTCGCCATAGACCATCCGGCATCAGAAAGATGACCATATAAAGGATAGCTTCTATGAGGAATTGGAACAGACTTTTGATCAGTTACCTAGATATCAGAACATTAAATCCAGACTTTTGAGATGGGCAGGGCATGTAAGCACGTATGGGCGAATCCAGAAATGCATATAGAGTGTTAGTTGGGAGGCCGGAGGGAAAAAGACCTTTGGGGAGGCCGAGACGTAGATGGGAAGATAATTTTAAAATGGATTTGAGGAAGGTGGGATATGATGATAGAGACTGGAATAATCTTGCTCAGGATAGGGACCAATGGCGGGCTTATGTGAGGGCGGCAATGAACCTCCGGGTTCCTTAAAAGCCAGTAAGTAAGTAAGTAAGTATTAAGTAAGTAAGTAAGTAAGTAAGTAAGTAAGTAAGTAATAAGTAAGTAAGTAAGTAAGTAAGTAAGTAATATCATACATCCACAAATATTTTCTTCAGTTTCTTTGGTCCATAATTTTTGTCCATTTTTTCTAAAGCCCATTTAAAATTTTGTCTATACTACGGTACTAAATACAAGACAAGTTGAATTTATTGCAGTTAATAGAAAACAATTTCATCATTATTAATGTCCTTCGTATGGTTTTTATGATAGTGAACTCCAATTTAATCTATGTGTCAGAACTTTTAATGAGGACTCAAATTTTTACAGTAGGTACAATTTCAAAGACATTATAAAGGCATATATACTTCCTTCGTCTAAAGGCAAGGATGAAATAGTTTATAACAATTATTATTACATTAGTCTATATCAGTTCCGCTCATTCACCAAAAACAAAGACCGATCGTATTCGCGGTGCGAAAGTCGTGATACCTGCAATGCTCGTTGTGTTACAAATAGGACTGTACATGTTCGTATGCATGTATTTAAGGAAGATAGACACACATGTTGGGAATGGAACTGAAGTTGGTGCGAAAAACGTTATGGCAGGAATCAAAATAAGGGCCAAACAACACCCAAATGAACCTCCCTCAGGCGTAATAAAGAAAGAAATTCAAGCCATTGAAGATCAGGAAGTACTACTGAATTTACAAGAAAGAAATTCATTATTGCTGTACGTACTGTCAACAGAACACAAAATGTGCTCGAGTTATATTTGCGTGCCATTAACTACAGATTAAAATTGTACAATACCGAAGAGAAGGGTAAAGTAGCGTATTATATATATATATATATATATATATATATATATATATATATATATATATATATATTCATCCTACAATGGACCATAAATATTATGGACTAAGAAATATGGAGTAATTCATTTCTTCTCTGAAAATTTTCTGTTGTTCAAAATGACGACAAAATATGGTTGAGTCATTGCAATGGTTCATGCGATTAATTCGCTTTCATCGAGGAAAAATTAAGGCACGGACTCTTACAAGTAAAAACAAGTCTAAGCAGATTTATGAGATGGTAACGTTATTTGTTACTGACAATGTTAGAGGTCAGACCTCCTATGGACAAAGCGATTATAGTGCAAGATTCACCACTCGTCACAATCTAATGTAAGCATTAATAAGCCTACATCACAGAACAGCAGCTATCCTACGATTCGGCATAACTTAAAATTAAATGTCACTTTCTTTAAACATTAACTATCATCTGACCAGTGCTGTCTCCGTCCAGTGAAGGCATATACTGTAAATGGTTTATAAAAGATGCAGACAGACAAATTACATCAACCAATTAGATGAGGATAAACGCAGGAAAGCGAATAAATGTATACGAAAGGGTAACCTTACAATGGGGTTCGGAGCTGTAAGAAAGAAATTACGTGAAGTCCAAGCCATGTAGGCCATTTGTCTCACTCCGTTTGTTGCCCTTCCACGAAAAGAACCGAATATAATTTTAATTAATTACAAATGTTGAGTGACTCATGCGATAACGTGAATAAAATTTAAATTATTCAAGTCTGTTTCACAGGGAGCCATACATGAAAGCCAGGTTTGCATAATATATACGTCAATGAAGATACGTTAACAGAAAATCACAATTCAAGTCACACAGAGTTTGTGTGCACTCAAAGTTGGGTTTCTGGCGCCTTGCCAGCCCACTTGAGTTGTTTACTTATTCATCTGTTGTTGAACATTACAGGCAAAGCCCAATTACAATGTTCAAGACTAACACATTAATTTATAAAACATAAACAAGGGAAAAGGAAACATAGGGAGAGAGTCGGGTATTATCGGACATCGGTAATATCGGACAGTGCGTTTCTTTCATCTACCACCATATGGTAGTGCCTGAATGACATGGTTACGTTTCTCTATGCGACATCACAGAAACGTAACCATGTCAATCAGGTACTATCATCGTGTTTAGGCCTAGATGAAAGAAACTCACTGTCCGATATTACCAACATTGATGTCCGATACTACCCGTGACTCTCTGTCTTTTTTTCCCCACGCTTATTAAAAACTGAAACAAAATAGAAATAAGAGAAAGAAAAAAAGAGAAATTGAAATAAGGTGTGAAAGTAGCTTTGTATAACTGTAACATTTGGAAAACTGGGGAATTTTTGTGGGATTCAGTATTTGTCCTTGGTATGTAAAATAAATTTCGAAATTTCGTTTTAAACTTAGGTGCATATAATGTTATATAATAAAATAAACCAACACAGTCCAACTTATTGTTAATAATTTTATAAAGAAAGTTTAAAGATTGACAATTTCGTCTAATTTGCAAACTAGTAAAATGGAAATATTGAAGCATTGTAGTATAACTCTCATAGGTAGGATAATCATTATAAAGTCTGTAATATAACCATTTTAGAAATTTATTTTGAATTTTTTCTAGTAACAGAATATATTTGCTAGTAACTGGGTTCCAGATAACAGCAGCATATTCTGATTTAGATCGAACAATGGAATTATACAAAATTATTATAGTTTTGACTTTAAATTTACAAGAATTTCTCATAACAAAACCTAAACTTTTATAGGACAAATTTATAATATTATTAATATGACTATGAAATGTAAAATTACTTGTAAATAATATACCTAAATCTTTATGTTCATTTTCTGCTGGTAAAACTTTTGCCTCTATTTTATATGAAAATTTAATTGTATTTTTCAATCTAGAAAAGCTCATATGTATACACTTATTAATATTAAATAATTTATTATTAATACTCCAAATATGTATGTGTGGATGTTGTGTGGATATAAAGGGAAAAAATTGGGACGGTGTCGGGTGTAGTTCCTGGGTAGCTCAGTCGGTAGAGCATTCGTGCGCTAAGCGAAGGTCCTGGGATCGATATCCGGCCCCGGAACAATTTTTACCTTGAAATTATTCACCGTGTAGGATTGTTAAAAATGTGACTATAAAACCAGTAAAATGAACATAGAGTACATGAATCGTTACTTACTTACTTGCTTACTTACTTACTTATTTACTTACTTACTAGCTTTTAAGGAACCCGGAGGTTCATTGCCGCCCTCACATAAGCCCGCCATTGGTCCCTATCCTGAGCAAGATTAATACAGTCTCTATCATCATATCCCACCTCCCTCAAATCCATTTTAATATTATCTTCCCATCTACGTCTCGGCCTCCCCAAAGATCTTTTTCCCTCCGGCCTCCCAACTAACACTTTATAGGAATTCTGCACACCTCAACACCAAATTACCTTTCGTCTCGTTTCTCTTATCTATACTCTAACCACGACGTAAATACCAGATCACTTATCTGTGGCACGTTAAGTATACCTCTTCATAGAACATCTTGTTATTCATCATCTTTTACAGTATCCACCTCGCGTCAATGGAATTCCTTGTCACAAAGTATTAGGGGCTGCAAGACAATAAACACCTTTAAAAACAGCTTAATCTCTATTTAAATGAAACAGGAAATGCTGTTTCGTATCATTAGCAATGAAAGACAGATGACAGGATTACAGTTTTATTACAAATTAGCAATAAAATGTGCTAGAGAAAGTTTACAGTTGAAGGCTGTATATCTGATATTTTATTAATTTTAAACAGCCATAACAACACAGCAACAACAATAATTGGAAATACTATTGACATTCATTTTCTTGTGTGCTGTAGTAAAACAGAAAGAAATCTCAAGATTTCCACAACACTGGCGAATAACAGTCATATTTTTGTTATGTTAGACGTCACACCGGAGTACGAAAGAGGCAAGAACTGAGACTAGGTCCTCAAACGAGCAGTAAACGTCCATCTCTCGGCACGTACTTCCGCTTCATTATTGCATCTACGCCCTGGCTTTTCTACGAATTCTTCCACGCGCTGAGACGAAAGGCATGGCGAGTTATAACAATGGAATTAACATTTTAGTGCTGGTTCTCTTCTTATAATTGTGTATCTGTTTACTTGGCTGCACGTAATGAAGGTAATATGTAATTATGAAACACGTTTCATCCTCAAAATTTACGCACAGAAAACCTCCTCAAACTTGCATTACTTAAATATTTCAGAGATTGTAATCATCTGGCATTCCTCACATGAAGAAATTACAGATGTTACAGGAACCAAGCAAAGCCAGGCAGAAAATGCATTCTTAGCGCATATTTTGCCAAACAAGAAGGTTTTAAGTATTTGTAACTCTCATTTAATTCCTTTAAATGGAGTGTAGCAGAGAATTTAGGTTTGATATTTTGGTAGTTTATAACATAAAAATTGAAAAGAAGAATGAATATTATCTTATCACATCATTATAGTTTACTGTATTTCTTCATTATGAAAATGATGGAAAATGAAATAGGCGTATTATTTAAACATGCATGATGATAATATTCAGAAGAAAATATTTGCTATAGCAACACGGACACTGATATCAAAATATTACACATCCAACCAAAAAACAAGAAACTTAAAACTCTAGAACAATATGAAATATACAGAGTGATTCACTAGGATTTACCGTCCCTTACAGAGCTTATTTCCGAAGATATTCTGAGCAAAAAATGTCATATAAACATGTGTCTTAATCTCAATATTTTCAGAGTTACACTAATTTGAAGTTGTTTGTAAAATACCGTTTTCTTTAGTTTTAAGGGTAAAAAATTATTACAAATAGAGAATGAACTATTCAGAAGTGTCGTTTCTTTAATTGGCCAGTGTTCTGAAGATAAAAATGTGTTCTTAATTGCTTTGTACAGATTTTGTTTTCAATTTTTAACTAAAAAATACAGAGCGTTCGCCTACGAGTGAGGCCAGGAAGCGGCATGTACTGACACGCCGCTTTGTGAGCGCAGTTGTTGAGACACGCTCGACAATCAAGGACATCAAGGTTGACAAGTTATCAGTTGTGAGCCAGATGTTGCAGTATTTAACACGTACAGTGCAGTTTCTTGACACAGTTGCTTAAATATTCAGCGTTGTGTAAAGTTTGTTAACAATGCAAAACGCAAAATTCACGTTTGAACAAGGAGTTTTTATGTATGATGCATATGTGAAAACAGAGCCATGTAGAGAGGTGCGTAGGCAATTTGAAGTGAAATATCCGGGTGGTCCAATTCAGGGTAGAGAAACTGTTAGACGTCTTGTTAACAAATTAAAGACAACAGGGTCGATAAATGCTACAATTCCTAAGCGAAAACGAAGAGTATTGACGGGAGAAAAAATTGATGAAATCAGTGCATCATTTATACGCTCTCCTAATAAATCTCTAAGACGTGTTTCACAGGAAGTTAGTGTTTCAAAAACATCAGTCTTTAGTGCTGCTAAACTTTTAAAATTAAAACCCTACAAAGTATAGTATAGAAAGCGGAAGCTTATGGATAGACGATTCCCTCAAGCGACACCGCAGGCAGGCCGCTTTCCTGGCCCCACCCGTAGGCGAACGCTCTGTACATTATTCTTACGCACTTATCACAAAAATTGTTACAAATCACACGACTTTAGGAACTTGATTCTTAACAGTATAATTATACATCCTAATGTACAGTCCCTAATGAGAAAAGTAGACTATAGATATATCAACATCGTACAGATAGTACTTATCGAGTAAAACAGTGTTACTATTTAGCGAAAAATTATTTTTTCCTGAGAAAAGTATTTCTTTGGAACTAGCATGGTTTGGAAATTTTTGTTATAATCTATCCAAAGAATAAGCTGTCAAAATCTACACAGTTGTATTATTTATTTGATATGTAAATTATTTACTAAAAGCTTTGTATACAGTGTGTACAAATTATAATGCAACCCACTGTACCTACATACATGATATTCAAGAGAAAAAAATGGCTAGACGCACCGTTCGCTTTCATCCACACCCTTAGCATAGTCGCTGATTTACTATCTTGTGTTAAATTTGATCAAACAATGAACTTTAGCTATAAGCAATTGTATAGTAGAGGAGGCAGTGGGTATGGAGGGGGAAAATAAAGTTTTATTCAGCATTGAATTTTCGTGACGGTAGATTCGTCTATATCAGGCATGTCAATTGATGCCCACAGGAGCAAGCGCGCTTTAGAGCTCAGGAGAGCCTGAGCGCTTTACAGCAAAGGAAAGAGACAGACGAAAGAGGTAGTATATGCCGCTTGGTCGAGCTATATTCAGGGATGGCCAGCACTGATTCAATAGATAAAGGGAAGAGAACTTATTAAAACTGTATCCATGTTAATTTTTAGATTTACCTGAGAAGTATAAGTGCATTATAAGAATGCAAGTTTTAATTTTAATGCTCATTTTTCACAAGTTTGATTTTTTTTGATTCAAAAGAAATATTTTCTCAACTTTTCGTATAGAAAAGTGAAATTTTCAGGTATAGGCCTATTTATATAGTAGCCTTACAGAATTTTCTCGTAAATCTAATATACCGTATATACTGTACGTATTAGTGAAGATAGTGTATTGAAAATTTTGAAAATATTCGCATGGAAATTGTTTGTAAGGAAATGAATTAACAAAGCAACTACTGTTACATCATAAGCAAAAGATACGTGCCCATGTGTTGTAAAAATGTTAGCTCTATAGCTTCAGCAGATTTCGAGAAAATAATTTAATATTCTGATGATAGGAAATTGCTCACAAATATCACCTTAAAAGCATAATGCGATAAGAGTTTTGTTATGTAATATTAGTTCACTCAAAACAGATACAGTATCTAGGTAACTTTGCTTTGTACTGTCATATTGTTTTGATTAGTTTATTGATTACTTCTGTAAGGCTAAAGATACCATCAATATAAATTCCAACTTATCATGTCATACTCAATCTCTTTCTTTGAAATATGACTTTCTTTATGAATGATGTGTTTCATCCACTTAATAAAGTATAATATTATACTACTATGGAACTTAAGTGAATATTCCTTCTTAACTCTCTATTACGTTATTAAGATTTAAAACACAAGTGCAATATTAAGAAATCAGTGTTAGTACTTTTGTTTTACAGACAATATAGATAATATTAAACAGAAAGAAGCCATATAAAAATAAAGACATAAAATTTGACGTTCTGTTTGAAGTGTGTGCACCACTGTTTTCTTAATCCAACAGGTTGCTTATTAATATATATAGAACCCTTCCTCTTTCCATACTTAGCGCTTGCTGCCCGCGCACGACGTCAAGGTCAGAAAAATGCGCTTGCTTTGACATCACTGGTCTATATTAACCAAACCGAAACAATCTTTGTTTCTGATCTCCCATCCTGTCTCCTCTCGTGTAGCTCTCATGCCAGGTCTCGCCAACCGATCTATAACATGAGAAGCTTTCATTCTGAGAAATTGTACGAACGCGTAGATAAGAAACTTAGTACAATCTGTGCATATATACGGATATTACAGAAATTTTGAAGATAAAAACGCCGGAACAGCGAAACACAACTGAACCAATAAAACTTCAACTATTTGAAACTTTCTCTTTCAATGGAGAAATGCCATGACTTGTCACATCTGTGAGTGAGCGATATCTATTTCTTCGCAATAAAAAACTAGTTGAACGCTCTCACTTTCTATTTCTACCGTAATTGCCTGTAATTTAATTATATCTAGCTAAGGAATAACCTTCAAAGTTCGGTGGGGGGCAGAGAGACAGACGTCTGCCCTTGTTCCTTGTATAAAAGTTCATGATCAAGCAAAAAATTCACTGCCGTAATAATGAAATCTTTGAGGTGACTGACCGGCCATTCCAAGGAGTGGACCAAAGTCATGGCCAGCCCCGGTAGATTACTTTCACTTGTTTATGGATTTTTAGTCACTATAGCAACACACGATTAGAAAAGTTCATGATAACAGAGAGAGCTTGGAATTGAACGGGTTACATCAGCTTCTTGTCTACGCGGATGACGTGAATATGTTAGGAGAAAATCCACAAACTATTAAGAAAAACACGAAAACGTTGCTTGAAGCAAGTAAAGCAAGTTTGGATTTTTCCGAGGTTTTCCCCAACCAAAAGGCAATGCCGGGTAATCTTTTGGCGAATCCTCGAACCTCACCTCATCTCACTACATCTCGCCAAAATATTGTAAAAATTGCACAGAATTATAAAAATTGTAGAAAATTACTAAATTGTAAAACTGTAAAAATTTGTAAAAATTGTAATTGTAATATTGCAAAATTTTGACTTGTTCCAGATCTTAAAGCTTCATTGCTCATGTAAGATCTATGGAATAAAATGAATGAATGAATCAATAGGTTTGAAAGTTAATCCCGAAAAGACAAAGTATATGTCTATGTCTCGTGACCAAAAATATTGTACGAAATGGAAATATAAAATTTATAAATTTATCCTTGGAAGAGGTGGAAGAATTCAAATATCTTGGAGCAACAATAACAAATATAAATGACATTCGGGAGGAAATTAAACGCAGAATAAATATGGCAAATGCCTGTTATTATTCGGTTGAGAAGCTTTTGTCATCCAGTCTGCTCACCAAGAGCGACCGATGTGCTAGGGGTATTGTCATGATGAACCCAATTTTGTCCTTGCCACAAACTCTAAACTGGCTACGGCTGAACGAACGTAGAAATTTTCATTCTCTTGTTCTCCTTTTCCAAGTCCTTCGCACTTCTACACCTACCTACCTTGCCTCCCGTTTCAGTTACCTGTCATCATATCATAATCTCTTCACACGCACGCAAAATAGTCGCATACTAGCCATACCAACATATAAGACATCATCGTATTCATCATCATACACAATCTCGCTCTCGCGCTTGTGGAATACCTAGCCAGCGATATCAGAGACGTTCGGAATTTAGTAGCGTTCAAAAGCAAGCTTATTAAGCATTTCCTTACTGCGTAGAGTAGGTTTAATTTTTACTTAATCAATAAAAGAAAACTTCTTTCTTCATAACTTTTACAATATACTGTCTAAATTTTATTAATCAGTTAATCTTTTAGTACTTTGATTTTTATTGTATATGTAAATTTAATATTAATTGTAATTATAATTGTAATTGTATTCTTAATATTGTAATCCCCTGGTAGAGGGAAGAGAAGGCCTGATTGCCTTATCTCTGACCAGGTTAAATAAATAAATAAATAAATAAATAAATAAATAAATAAATAAATAAATAAAAATAAATAAAGTTGGGTTTTTTTCGTCTAACTGCTTCACGAAGACGTCGAAGAATTGCAACATAGTCTCCTTACTGACAGTTCGACCCTCAGGAATAAACTCGAAATGTACGAGACCCTGGATATCGAAGAGCAGTTCAAACATTACTTTCCCTTTTGGTCGGTCGGCACACTGAGTCTATGCGCCTGGAGAGCAGGCCACATACCACACGGACAAGGCAGAGAAATTGCCTGCAGAGCATCGCGTTGCCATCCGATGTTCTGGTACTTTCTGACTACTAAACGACTTCAAACCATCTCAGTAGCTCAGTTGACATTGCTCTGGCTAAGACACCATGTCCATCGCCATCCACACCCCGTCATTCTTGTCTTTTTTTTTACTCTGAAAGTTGCTCGTAAATGATAATTCTGCATATACTAGTAGAGTTGTAGGCCTATGTTATGTAATATTTTTTACGGAGAAAATTCGAAGGATTGCATCGTCGTCCGAGGCTTATTGCACTCTCTACTATTAAAATAACACTTAGTTCCGACGGAGTCCGTAAAACGCCTCTCTGTCCCTCTGGAATGTTCTACGGCCTCATGACAACGACGTCATCTCTTTGCAAGTCACAGTACTACATCCTGCCATCCCATATTGATCTGAAACTACTGAATGGTGATACATGAACTTGAAATTAATGATGGCAAAATAATCCAAGGTCCCAGCGATTCTACTTCAATTGATTGAGGTTGTAAAAAATCAGAAAAAAAGCCCAGCTAGGATTAATAATTATATCGACATATCATTATCACTAGGGCTTGGATTCTTACGTAAATAATAGTTATTTATGGTACTTGTGAGGTAAGTGCATCTTTATTGCACGAGTGGAAAGATTTAAGCACGAGGCGTTAACCGAGTTATCTTTATACACGAGTGCAATAAAGATCACGCTCTACAAATACCATACGTAATTTTATCCATGACCATGACTCAAAAATGATGTTTTATAAAAGAAAATATGTTGAAAATAAGTCCTCATGTAATCACATATCATGACATGGATTTTAGAATCAATACGTGAACTTGGTAGATCATGATGTGGGAGGCCATGATTAGTAAAGAATGGTATCTAAGGCGTTGGATAAATAACAAATTATAATTAATTACATAATTTTAATATATATTTTTCACTTTAGACGTGTATTTTCGTCTTTTTGAAGTTTCAGGGATTATTTAGAAGTGTTCACGGGACTAATGTGATTAAAATAATTTCACATTTTACTTCTGTAAACTTAAGAGGAATATTAAAACTTAATTAAATATTTTAGTCTGTTTAGCTCAGTTGGCTAAAATCCTATAAACCCAACTTCAAGGTTCAAGTCTCCTCGCATCCCAAAAAAGGTAAATAAATTACAAAATTTTAAAAAGATGCATATTAGATATGGATGTAATGTACAAATTAGCGACGATTTAGATCAGATAGAGAAAAGAAAAGGAGATTAAGTGTATGTATATTTAAGAAATGGTAATAAAGAAAGGTAGTGACATCTAGTAACTAATATATTAACTTCTTGAGTAATAGTTCAATGGAAAAGTATACGTGTTTCTTCTTCGGGTACTAGGAAAATACTAATGAACTGTGAGATAAAGTTCAAACTGTTAGTGAAATAAAGTAATGTTGAATAAAAGCCTACTTTACAAACGCAAAAGTATTTAGTAAAGGCATGTTTTTCGTTATGGTCATGGATAAATGTTTTATTCGCACTGTAATAGAAACTCGTTTGTGTTTTAAGTTTCGGACAAGGTCATTTGAGCACATAAAATTTAAAATTTACTTCACATGAAAAAATTTTGAATTTTAATGTAAATACATATTTTCAAATATTCAAAAAACACACACAAAAATTAAGTTTTCATAAAATAATTTTCGACAAAAGCCCCATTTTACATTAATCATCACCCGAATGTTCAGTGCAGTTGCTTAAACGTGATGGCAACCGTATCTCAGAATTGCTTATCTGTGGACATGTGGAACTGCAGTGTGCTCTCTCATGACTAGAGCTAAGATTTTGATGAAATTTTATCTTTTTCTAGTAAACCAGAAACATTCCTGCTTTATTATTTATATATTATGTGATAAACTGAATGCTTTAAAACATATTTGTTAGGGCATTTTTTTGCATTTTTTGCCTCTTAAAACTCTTAAGAGCATTTTTTGTTTTATTCAATCAATTTTGGGGTATTTTCAAAATCCCCATTATTAATGTAAAATATTATTTATTTCCTTTGATATTTTCTCTACATATTTTTCAATTAATACCCATTATTTCGTATATTATTTTAATCGTTTTTCTGCACAAATATTGTCATTTTAACGTAGTACACACCCACGTAATGGATCAGTCCAACCACCCCTTCAATATAGACTCCTCTATTCACCTAAAAATATTTCCGGATAAGAGTAGGGCATGTAAATACGTATGGGCGAATCCAGAAATGCATATAGAGTGTTAGTTGGGAGGCCAGAGGAGAAAAAGACCTTTGGGAGGCCGAGACGTAGATGGGAAGATAATATTAAAATGGATTTGAGGGAGGTGGGATATGATGATAAAGACTGGATTAATCTTGCTCAAGATAGGGACCAATGGCGGGCTTATGTGAGGGCGGCAATGAACCTCCGGGTTCCTTAAAAGCCAGTAAGTAAGTGAGTAAGTAAAGTAATGTAAAATTAAATAAACTTGAATGTTGGTACTAGAATTTAATTTAATTACTAGTCTAAATATTAATACAGTCGAACCCCTATTATCCGTGCTAATGAAGGGGATGGGCTGAACGGTTAATCGAAAAAATCGGATAATCCGTAATATAGAATTTTAATAAATTAAGTTTGCATAATGCAGTGTCGTAATTTTCTCTGTGGTCATGTTTTTAAAAGGTAGTGGATGAGAAGTTTTAAGTATAATAGCTCTGTTGGAAAGAATGGGTGAAGAAAGAGTTTGATCCTGAAACTGATCAGGAAGAGAAAATGGAATTGGCTGGGTCACTGAAGTGCTGAGAAGATACTGCCTACTGAAGGATTCACTGGAAGGAATAGTAACGGGAGAAGATTTGAACAGAAGAAGATATTAAATAATAGACGTGTTTAAGATATATGAATCATATGCAGGAGACTAAGAGGAAGACAGAAAATAGAAAATTCTGGAGAATGCTGGGTTTGCAGTGACAGAACACTATGAATGAATGAATGTCAATGACGGGTTTTTAGGGTCAAGAAACTTTCTATGATGGAATTCTGTGGAAAAATAGTTAAAGTATGTCTCATGTTATAGATTTAATTTATACACTTTATCCTTGTATTTTATTAAATATCGCACAGTTGTAACTCGAATCTCGTAGTCCGAAGTGAGATGAACCACAGTTACTCTTTTACAAAACCATTCAATTATATGCACTTCTTCTCGATATTTTTACAACATGTATTCTTTTACTTCTGGAAGACATTTTGCAGAGAAATTAAACAGGTCACTCAAACAGTAGATCATAATATGTAAGGACAAAGGCTTGTGATATCACTCTCTATAAAAAAATACGTACTAATGTATTCTACGCAGTACTCAATATTTTTTTGCAACAAAAAAGGAAAGAATAACAGACGAATAATCCAAAAATCGGTTAATAGGCTGACGGATAATCGGGGGTTCTACTGCATTACTATTAAGCCAATTAAATGAAGATCAATTTTAGGACATTTTTGAAAGATTTTAGTTCAAAATGCATTGTTTCTAGGACATTTTTTTCATGATTTATAGGTCATCAAAATCCTAGCCCTACTCATGACAAGCTATAAGACCTGTCACCACTAAAAACTGTACTATAACTAACACACATAAACACTGATGTGTCATTTAGGAGTGCTTTGTAAGTTATCATAACGCTGATACAGGAAGCAATTAACTTATCACTATTATTTTCAAAAGTAGGAAATATCATTAGTAACGCATTTCTTGATCCCCTTCTTATTAGAAATCTTAACTAATACCACATCACATTCACAAGTAGCAGGACTAGATAACATTGCGGTCAGCCTGGAATAAGGCCGCTAATCCTAATAGCACAGGAAGCACAAACTGCTAGTTCCCTGTCAGGGATCCGGTCCATATCCGGTGGATTTGTAACCGCTTGAATAATGCCAGGGAAGAGTAATACTTCTAAAAAATAAAACAAATTATAATTAAGAAACAGAAAACAGCTTCCTATAAAATACAGATATCAAGTGATCCGAGTTGTTTTCTCTTGCAGAACAGGAACTCTTCGGCGAAAACTCGTTTGCAGACCTCGAAATCCGAAGCCATCAATCCTTTCCAATTCATATACGAAGTTCACAGCCGCGTACAAGAGTTGGGATTTAAACCAGTCGCGTCTATTCCTGCAGAACAGCGATGTGATGTATTTGCGTCATAAATACACAATTCGAGTGCTGCTAAAAGAAGAAACTGCATGGCTTCCAGACATCTTTATCGTCTGTAGTGGTGGATTTACAAAGTCTATTGGCGAACAAAGACACGGACGACTATAAGAACAAGTCTCCTGAAGCAAGACTTACAGCGCTTAATTTCTCTATCCATATACGTAACAAAATTCTGACTCTGAGATCTGAAACTTGTCGCACAACATGTTTGAAAGTGCATTTCCGTCTTGACAGAAAATCACTTCCTTCTTCAGATTTCTTTCTAAACATCATAAATAATAATTAAAGACAATTAAGTATTCAGCTTTCTTTTCTCATTTCTGAAGCTAATGTTCATTTTGGAGTATTTTTGCTCTTGAGTCACGCTAACTAACAATTTTTAATGTTAACACCAGTATGACGATTTAAAAATATTTCTAGGGATGTCCAATTTATTTATGAGGCATGAAAGAAGAAAGACCTTACGAAAGAGACCTCGACGCCGGCCGGACCTCCCTCCGGCGTCGTGAATTGGGTTTCGGCATAGCTCAGTTGGAAAGAGCGCTCAGCGCACAAAGCTGAGAGGTCCTGGGTTCGATTCCCGGTGCCGGAACGAATTTTTCTCCAATAATAGGTATTTACCAAGTGTCTTTACGGGTATGTATGTATGTATGTATGTAAGTATGTATGTGTGTATGTATTTACACTGTAAGTGGGCAAGCACTCGGTGGCAGTGATATACAAAGTATAAACAATACACAATAAAATTACAATACACAATACAATAAGAATACACAATACAATTATACATATAATTACAATTAATAATAATACACAAAATAACCTAATTAATAAGTGAATCTAATTTTACATTACAACCTACATATGTATAGGCCCTACATAAGTTTCACATTGGTACTGATAATAATCTTTCACTTTACTCTCATCTCACTCACTGTACTGGCACTATGACACATTTCACTGACACTTTAGAACACATTTCACTGACACTATATAACACATTTCATTGACACTACAGAATACATTTCATTGACACTATAAATTATCACTGATCGGAACTATTCACTGCACTGTAAAACCATAACTTCACTGACTCACCACGTAACAGTTCAAATAAGACAAACAATTACACCCTTATTCATACTTATAAACAGAACTACATTTATACTAAACATTTCTAGTCTAGGACCCTATTACAAGCTGTTTTTAAATAATTTACAATTCAAATCAAGGGAGTAACTCGTCAGGCTAAATAAATAAATGTCACCTTAAAAAATAAACGTCACCTTCATTTTTAATTTACACTTTATACGCAACTTTTTAAGTTATTCTTGAATCTCCTTAGGAAGGACAGCCCTCAAAGACCGCTGCAGGTAGGTCATTTAAATCATTTACAGATCGATTTAAAAATGAGAATTTACCTACATCCGTTTTCTGTTTCCTATATATGATTTTAAAATCATGATCGTTCCTACCATAGTACGTTGGCTTCTCTAACTGAGCCGTTATGCTCTTTGACCTAAATTTGCTCTATACAATGATGTTATTCTAGTTTTTCTACGTCTATTTTCCAATGTTTCCCATTTATTCTTTTATAGTATCATATCATATCGTATCATCGTATGTTTAAGTTCACATGAAGAATTTCGGTATTACTTCTTAATTTTACGGTAGCGTTTATATTCTTAAATTTTTTGCTAATCTATTCATTATGAATAGGGCTTAAATCTCTAAATAATTTTCACAACATAATACTCGCTCTGCTAAGATCTATCGTGCCACTCTATTTCACTCATCTAGTAGACCAGGCATGCAGAAGTCAGTGAATTCTTTGCACAAATAAGTAATGTATGTTGATCTGCTTGCTCTTCGCTCTACCTACTTGTCCTATCCTCATGCAGCGGTTAGAGTTTTTAATGTGAACATTCAGTGACGTATTCCTTAAAATTAAATCGACTCGATCATCATACAGCTGATACTGTAGGATTAAAATGTACAGATTATGTCGTTTTACTTAAATATGCTCTTTCCCTGGATACCTGAATTCAAATCCTGTATGTTCATAGCGGAATTATTTTGTGAACGAAGGCGGAATTAGAAGCCCTCCGAGTTAGTTAGTTAGTTAGTTAGTTAGTTAGCTAGTTAGTTAGTTAGCTAGTTAGTTAGTGGGGTTTAAAAAGGACACGTCAGCTACTATGGCTATTTGCGCCCTTATCTAAAATCCTTCACTGAACAGAAACACAATACAATAACCAGAATACTTAAAAAAACTAAAAAGCATTGTCACGGTTAAAACGAATTTCACAAATGCAGTTTCAACAAGGTAATGCATAAAAAAAAAAAAGTGAGCAGTTCTCAGACCCTAGCTAGTATTTAAAAAGAAAAAAAAATATAAAACAAATGCCACCAGAAAGAAATTATCTGGCGCATTTATAAAATGCTCGGATGTAAAAGGTCCGAATGTCAAGTTTGTTAAAAACATATACTAAACAAATGTAACCTCCGGATGTAAAGAGTCCGAAGGATAAGTAAAACAGGTCATTAAAAAACTAAATCACCCTGTCAAGTCCTGTATTCGATAAAAATTTATACAATTAAAATCATTTCCAAGACAGCCCCTCCGAAGTCTTACCATCTACCAAAGACATAATCCGGGTTCTTGTCATGAAGTAGCGCCTATTTACTTAACAGTGAATCATAAACATACGGGATGCATAAAACAGTAGGCCCTATTCAATCTTCATTGAATTCAGCGAGGAGTAATGCACCTAATGATTATGAAAGAAAACGAAGAACTTCTTGACCTCTAAAGTGCCTATGCAAGGCAGTAACTGAAGATTAACTTATTCTGTTTATGCAAATTCGTGAAGTAAAAACAATACAGACAACTTTCAAATGCCACATCGCTAGCAAAGGTCGTATCGAGAACCTTCGCATCCACAGTTCAAGATCGCCTCAAGTAGATTGATCAATATCTTTTACTAGTCCCGATGTAATGCGCTAATTCCATTCATTATACTTGACTTGACCTCTGCTTTGATATACAGTACTGGTATTCATAAAGATCTTTAGAATACCTACACTAAAATTCTTCTTTAAAAGCCGTGCGACTGTGTTGAAAAAGTCGTAATTGAACTAACATAATTCTATATAATATGAAGGAGGATTTCATAGAGTTCTTTGAAGAAATCAATGGAGTATTATGGACAGAAAATCGGGAGGTTACAATATTTCTGTGGTGTTTGGGTAAAGGGAGATAAGTCATAAAAATGAGTTCGGAGATAAATGAAAATTAAACTTGGAACCCTTATTACAAATAATTTTCTACACAAATAAAACATATCAACTGCTAGTATTCTTTGATTTTTGCACACACACTTGTATAATTTAACTTGTGTGTTCATCTGGGAACAAAATTCCACCTGGACAAAAAAATGACTTATACCCCTTTACCCGAATACCACAGATGTATAACCTTAAAAAATGACATTCTTAAAGACTCCTTTCCATCTTCTTCATTTTATTATTTTATCATTTTGTTCATATACCTTATCTAATAAAGAAACCGTCCCAACTGGACCGCTGCTATTTCAATAAAAACAATTACACGAGCTAATTTTTGTATGAAAAGCAATGTGGTAATAGTCGCTTATGTCGCTTTTTTGTTATTAACCATATATTAAATCGTGAAATTCGAACGCATGGTATTATTCCGCTCTTGAGCTGAAGTTGACCGGCTATGGTGGCCGGGTTCTCTGCGGCTGAAAATACGGACGGAACCCACGACGCAGTTGTATGTTGTGTCCATAGTTAGACAATCTGTACTATGTATCATATTGTATTATGTTATGTTTCTTTCGTAAGAAACGGACTATTTTTGTGTTTACATTTTGTATTGAATAGGAAGTTTATATTATGAAGTGAAGTAATCCCATTGGTGTTGTGAATATTTTAAAACTGGAAGTTGATAAGGTGTAAGGTGAAATAGTCTGAGGAGAAGAAGATGAAGAATTTGCGTATGAACTTCTACAACTTATGGGTCTACACGACAAATATAAAACAGGACATTTATTATAACGTTTAACACTTCAGATGTCGATAGTGATTCGGATAATGGTGAAAATCTACATGAAGGAACTGTAGATTCAGAATCTGATTCAGGACCTTCCATTAGTGAAAACCAACCCTCAAGTCCTGAAAAACGAAAAAATGCAGATGTTCCTGACAAGTACAAAGAGATTACGGAACATCGTGAGAGCCTAAAAGCCCGTGGAAACAACAAGAATCCGATTACATCTACAGCAAAAAAAAAAAAAAATTAAGTTAAGTGCACTGTAAAATATGTAAAAAGACTATAGAATATTTAAAAAACCTCTCAAGTCAAGCATATGGGACATTATAAAAAAAATGAAATGCTACAGACGTTCAAGGTATTCCGCCAACAGAACCTGTCTACAATTTTAATTAAAAAAAAAAAAACTGGGTTATATTATCAGCAAAAAAAAAAAAAAAAAAACACACACACACACACAATTATCGGCTACTTGCATCTGAAAAGTTTATGCAACATTTTAAGAAAAATAACAGAATAAGCTCCAAAACAACAAAACAAGCAAACAAAAATTCGTTTCTAGAAAAGATCTAGAGGATGTGTCTAAACTTATTAAAACAGCAAAGCATTTTGTGACAGATATAAACAAAATTATTTCAGAAACCCCATACAATGCTGACTGTGTATTCAACACCGACCAATCTCGATTAGAATATGAGATGATATCTGGTAGGGCTTTATCGCAGACGGGTGAAAAGCACACCCATGCAGTTGTGTTATCATTATTTAGTCCATCATATTATTCAAACAACAATCCAACCTATTAACCAAGAAAAAAATAATTCATTCTGCCATCAAACAAAACCAGAATCCATCTTATGAATCAACAATAGGCTACCACATAACAAATAAGGAAACCATAATTTAATTTATCGTATTATTCAAGCAACAATCCAACCTTTTAACCAAGAAAAAAAAATCCATTCTGCCGTAAAACAAAACAAGAATCCATCTTATGAATCAACAATAGGCTACCACGTAACAAATAAAGGAAACCATAATTTAATTTATCATATTATTCAGACAACAATCCAACCTATTAACCAAGAAAAAATAATCCTTTCTGTCATCCAAGAAAGCAACCATCCAACTTATGAATCAACAGTTGGCTACCACGTAACAAATAAGGAAACCATAATTTACTCCATGATATTATTCAAACCTATTAACGAAAAATAATTATCCATTCTGTCATCCAACAAAACAAAAATCAAACTTACCAACAAAGCAAACAGTATTCCAATCTGAGATCCAGTCCAACAACAATCCAATCTATCAACCCACCTTTCGAGATAAGAGATTCCGCCTTACAGGCAGTGATTCCAATATACATGCCATAATTTGGCTGATTGTATCATCTATCATCACTTGCTTAGCATTATAAAAATATGAAAATGCAATCTAACAATTGCCACCTGGTTCTCTGAAATTACTAACTTCCATGTTTTTAAAGCTAACTTCACGAAATTTTTATCACTGGTGCATCCGGTTAATAATAACATATGTACAAAATTCCATCTCTCTATGATAGGTGGTTTGCATTTTATTAATATCTTAATAAAATATTGTGTCGCTTTATATACAAAGTCCCTTGCGCTACAATTTACATTATTTTTAACATATTCACTTATATGATTCTTTGTATACATTGGAATAAACATTAGTATTGGGTTTTTCTATACAGTGAATCGGTGAATTACTTGACATTTTTGAACCCACACAGACTTCCTCAGTCCAGTCGTAAGTAAAGGATAAGTGCTAGCATAGGTAATGTACTTCATAATGTAGAGTGAATTAACTTAGAACCTGTTCCACAAAAAGTGATTGTAACGATCTCAAAGTGCTCCGAAGCATTTCAACAGTTTCGGTTAACTTGTACATCATCAAGCAAAGAGTTATCTGTTCAACAGCGTAGTAGACGTTTCAAATAAATTAAAAATACATTTCTAAACCTTGTTAACAACATGAGCTGGTTATAGCGGCCGAGCTACATTCCTCTCAACGATTTAAGTCACATACATTCTAATCAGTTCTGCTAACTGAGCTCCTTTGTCTTCTTACACCAGTAACTGCGACAAGTAAGTATGATCCTTGCAGTCTTTAAGATCCTTTAACAACTCTATACAGTACTTGAGAGGATTTTAGGTTTGTAGCTGACCAGTAATTTCACAACGTAGAAGAGAATGCTAGAGGTTGATTCTTGGTGACTAATCTAGTTTATTAGTATAAGTTATATGATAATAAAGTTATAAAAATCTAGTCCGGCTAGCCTATAGTATATGCAACATGTAAAGCAAAATGTTGGTGTTTCGCATATGATCAATATATCTTAATGTCGTCTTTCATCTGATATCTTCTTCTGCTCCCAAATTTTCTCACATTCATCATTCCTTCCAGTGCAACCATTAGTAGGCAGTTTCTTCTCAGCCCCAACCAATTCCTTTTTCTCTTCCTGATCAGTTTCAGCATTGTTCTTTCTTCATCCACTCTTTTCAACAGAGCTTCATTTCTTATCCTGTCTGTCCATTTCACACGCTCCATTCTTCTCCATATCCACATTTCAAATGCTTGTAGTCGCTGCTCTTCAGCTCGTCGTAATGTCCATGTTTCTGACCCGTACAATGCCACACTCCATACAAAACACTTCACTAATCTCCAGTGGCGTAGCGTCAATATAAGCTAAAAAGCTTAGCTTCCCCAGTTAATATTAATTTCATAATAAACCGGCAGTTTATGGAGAAAATTATTTATTAATTTTAATAGAATTTATATTTACGCGTTAAATATTGTGATGCGGCAGCTCAGGATGATTTATGATGCAGCAGTAAACAAGAAGCCTGCACACACCAGCTTCCAAGCAAACTGGTTTCTTCTGTGTAATCCACCCCGCAGATTTTCCAACTAAACTACCCTAGTCGCAAGGCTCGCAAAAGCTAGCTTTAACATTTAAAATAAGTAGTTTCCGAGTTATCCCTTTTCGTCAGTTGTGTTCAGTTGAAGTGTTAGTGTGCATTGTGGCTGATATAATAAATAATGAGCGAAATAACAGTTCCTGACACTAGTTTACTTGAATTTTTTTAGGACAATTGTATTATCAAGACTGGCTTACGGACAAAAGTGTGATTTAAAAAACAAATGACCGACTCCCTTGCTGTCAATGAAGGACACAACCAAAAGACAGACGCATACTTACGTAATGATACTAATATTGTGATTTCTGTAAGTATGACAGGTAGTGAGCTAATGTTATACGTATACGTGTCTATTTATTTATTTATTTATTTATTTTATTTATTTATTATTTTGCTAATGATTGTAACATAAAATATAAAATATACAGAGAAACTTTAGCTTTGTTAGAGATATGTGTAAACCGTGAAATCGTATTTTATTACGTCTCATTTGAGGTCATGCCTTATTGGTGTTACTTACGATGTTCCAACCAATCTTCGACTGCTGACTTGAAGTCGACTACTATTAATTTTAAGACTGTATTTTTGTAATACGTTTCCTCATATTGCATGAAAGACAACTTGAGTTAGCTTCCCCTGCTCAAAATTTCATGCTGCGCCACTGCTAATCTCTTCCTTAGTTCTTTTTCCAGAAGTCCCCAGAAGATGCTCCTTATTCTATTAGAAGCTATTATTATTTTTATTATTATATTATTTTATTATATTACTAACAATTCATGGAAACCTTCCGCTCTTCCGAAATTGTACTCTAGATACATTATTGAATGCAGACGATCAGGTTCTTTCTGCTACAAATGAAGACGAGCTGCAATACTCAATATATCACCTGAATATAATAGCAGAATTTCAATATGAAAATTTCCCCAAACAAAACAAAAATTATGGCGTTCCAAGGTAAACAGCCAGTTAGGAGTAAAATTTTCATTGGAACCCATACGTTAGAACAGGTAAAATCATTTAAATATTTAGGTTATAATTTGACATATTTACCTGTTGCTGATATATCTGAAAATATTCAACATTTTAATGGAGCCCTAAGAACCATCAATCAGGTTTTCACAACCACGAAAACCCAAAAATATACCAGGTTAAAAGCATATAAAGTTCTAGCAAGACCTGTCCTCATGAATGGTAGTGAGGCCTGGACTGTCCGAAACTCAGATGTTCAACGCCTAACAACTGCGGAAATGAGATTTCTAAGGAGGACTGGCGGCTACAGCTTGCTTGACCACAAAAGGAATGAACTAATTACAAAAGAATTGAAAATTACACCTATTTATGAACATCTCAACCACTATAGACAAAAATGGCTTAACCATGTCAATAGAATGGACCGTTCCAGACTCCCAAGACAAACTCTCCACTGTATACCACATGGAAGACGATCTTTGGGACGCCCGCTGAAAAGATGGATGGAGACCGTAACAGGCCACTAGGCCTAATACCTACAAGGACGATGATGATAATGATAATGATGATGATGATTATTATTATTATTATTATACTTACTTACAAACGGCTTCTAAGGAACCCGTAGGTTCACCGCCGCCCTCACATAAGCCCGCCATCGGTCCCTATCCTGTGCAAGATTAATCCAGTCTCTATCATCACACCCCACCTCCCTCAAATCCATTTTAATATCATCCTCCCATCTACGTCTGAGCCTCCCTAAAGGTCTTTTTCCCTCCGGTCTCCCAACTAACACTCTATATGCATTTCTGGATTCGCCCATACGTGCTACATGCCCTGCCCATCTCAAACGTCTGGATTTTAAGTTCCTGATTATGTTAGGTGAAGAATACAATGCGTGCAGTTCTGTGTTGTGTAACTTTCTCCATTCTCCTGTAACTTCATCCCTCTTAGCCCCAAATATTTTCCTAAACACCTTATTCTCAAACACCCTTAACCTATGTTCCTCTCTCAGAGTGAGAGTCCAAGTTTCACAACCATACAGAAGAACCAGTAATATAACTGTTTTATAAATTCTAATTTTCAGATTTTTGGACAGCAGACTGGATGATAAGAGCTTCTCAACCAAATAATAACACGCATTTCCCATATTTATTCTGCGTTTAATTTCCTCCCGAGTGCCATTTATATTTGTTACTGTTGCTCCAAGATATTTGAATTTTTCTACCTCTTCGAAGGATAAATCTCCAATTTTTATATTTCCATTTCGTACAATATTCCCGTCACGAGACATAATCATATACTTTGTCTTTTCGGGATTTACTTCCAAACCGATCGCTTTACTTGCTTCAAGTAAAATTTCCGTGTTTTCCCTAATCGTTTGTGTATTTTCTCCTAACATATTCACGTCATCTGCATAGACAAGAAGCTGCTGTAACCCGTTGAATTCCAAACCCTGCCTGTATTATTATTATTATTATTATTATTATTATTATTATTATTATTATTATTATTATTATTATTATTACTGGTAACGTAGTCTATCTTTAAGAACGCTTTAAATATACACTCAACTTTCGAAACAAAATTGCAGTTAGATTTAATATTCAGATGTGCTGAGTAATACGTCATGAAAGCGAGGTTTGTATGAAGTTGTGCTGAGTATCTCTAGTAATTGCACATATCAAAAGAAGCTTCTTCTTTAAACATGTTTGACTAACATCCTGAACTCAATTAATCTGTAACTAGTCCTTGGATGTCAAAGTTTTGCCGCGTTCGTTGACCCGTCTATGAAATCCCGAAAGTCATGGAGAAGAAGTACACATTGACCGAGGAACGACAGTTGCACAGATCCTGCATGCGGTAAAATAACACAAGAAATTGTGACATCATGCTGGAGATTTCAAACGTCACCATAATGTCCCTTGAAACACACAAACTTTAAAGGTTCATTCACAATGAAAATTAAACATAACCGTAACATAAACACAGAAGTTTGTGCCCCGGCTACCAAATGGGATCATTCACAATGATACACATAAGCATTGACATAAACATTACCGTAAGATGTTAACATGAAAGTTTGCAAACTCCAAACTTTCATGCTTATGCTTACGTGATTTCTAACGGAACACAATCGTGGAGCGCTGAAGTATACGACAGAATATGAGGAAATGGCGTCGTTATGTTTCCATGGTTACCAAGTATGTTTGCTGTTATAATTATGTTCCCATCGTGAATGATGGTATGACTTTTTGATTTTACTGTAACGTTAAGTTAACGCTTAAGGCTCATTCATAATGAAAATTAAACATAACGTAAGCGTTAACTTAAGAATATAAACGTTACGTTAAAATCAAGAAGTTATATCATCATTCACGATGGGAACATAACAGCAAACATACTTGGTAACCATGGAAACATAACAACGACGCCATTTCTTCATATTCTGTCGTATACTTCAGCGCTCCACGATTGTGTTCTGTTTGCAAATCACGTAAGCATAAGCATGAAAGTTTGGAGTTTGCAAACTTTCATGTTAACGTCTTACGGTAATGTTTATGTCAATGCTTATGTGAATCATTGTGAATGATCCCATTTGGTAGCCTGGGCGCAAACTTCTGTGTTTATGTTACGGTTATGTTTAATTTTCATTGTGAATGGGCCTTTACGTTATGTTTAATTTTCATTTTGAATGAGCCTTAATACATTAAACGTCTGAATCAGTGGCGACATGTTAACTCCAGTGGCGGCGCCAGTATTTGTATGTGATAGGCATTCTGGTAGGCATTGCTATGTACAGTGTGTCTCGAAATTATTACCCTGATTTCAGACTATTATTGATTTTTACTGATGTCACTGATTTCTGATTTTCCTTTGTAACTGAAATGGTGCACTCTTTAAGTTTTGGTGACTATGTGCTTCAGTTTCCAATTTCGCCGCTAGGAACACTGTAGCTACTGAATGTGTGAAATGGCTTCGCTATACAAAAAGGCACAGTGTTTAAAATTTCACGAAAAGATCCCTGCGAGGTGAGTGGATTCATTCATAGTATTCTGCCCAAGGGCAAGTCGTTCATCGAATACCTTGCTTTCTCTAGTCTTACACATTTTCTGCCTTCCTCTTTCTCTCTGCATACGATCCATATATCTTAATGTCATCTATCATCTGATACCTTCTTCTGCAACGAATTCTTCTCCCGTTCACCATTCCTTCCAGTGCATCCTTCAGTAGGCAGTTTCTTCTCAGCCAGTGATCCAGCCAATTCCTTTTCCTCTTTCTGATCAGCGTCTGCATCATTCATTCTTCATCCACTCTTTCCAACACAGGGTTTCTTATTCTGCCTGTCCATTTCACACGCTCCATCCTTCTCCATATCCACATTTCAAATGCTTCTATTCGCTTCTCTTCACTTCGTCGTAATGTCCATGTTTCTGCCCCCATACAATGCCACACTTCACACAAAGCACTTCACTAGTCTCTTCTTTAGTTCTTTTTCCAGAGGTTCGCAGAAGATGCCCCTTTCTCTATTAAAAGCTTCCTTGGCCATTGCTATTCTCCTTTTGACTTCTTGGCAGCAGCTCATGTTACTGCTTATAGTACACCCCAAGTATTACGAGGGGAATATATTCAAATTCAAATCCAAATTTATTTACAATTTACATTTGAAATGAATACATATGAATAGATACCCGAAATGAGCATATGCTCCTGCTCGGGTACAGTCCAGTAGTCTACATAAATTTTACAGAGATCAAATAATAATGCTGATGATAGAAATAACAATAATAATAATAATAATAATAATAATAATAATACGTGATAAAACAAAAATATTTACAATAATAAAATAAATACTATGACGGATAAAATAAAATATAAAACCACTAGCGAGGTTAACACAACTTAAATAAGCATATAATAACCGAAAAAAAATGACGAACTCGAAAATCAACAGAAAAGTTCGTTTTATCGCAGACGACAGCAACCACCGTATTGATATTGTGTTATGCATTAATAGTAGAGGGGGGAGCCGAAAGTCTACGTAACTGCCGTTCTCTTCGAATCTTCTCGTACAATCATGGGAAGTTAATGCTGAAAAACAAAATGTCTACGAGTCAAACTGTTCATTATTACCAGGATAAATACAAATAATACTGAAATATATTAATCAAGTTTCAGTTATAGATCTCCCCTTTTGTGCAAGAGGTATCATATCAAAATATTTTATGAATGGCGGGAAAAGTATAAATTTCAAGAACTCTCTAGTGACAAGAGATAGTGACAAGTACAATCAAGTGTACTGTATCTGTGGCGATGCTAAGAAATCATTTATTGGAGATATATACTGTTATTAATTAAGAAAATGATCTATTTATATTTATTGAAATGTTTTATCTCATAGGTTACATGCATCAGATAAATACAATAAAATTTGTATCATATAATGCTAGGAACACTTAAAAAAAAATAATAAAATTTATCAAATATCATACAAACATTTTCACTTTATTTTTAAACTTAAGAATGTGTAAATTGCTTAGGTCTGGATTATTTTTCAATACTTTTTTCAGGTACTGTACTTATAATGTTGATGACTGAAGATTAATGGAAATGTTAACAGATGATAGAAGTATGAAGTTATTTCCACCGCACTTTCACAATTGATTTACATGGACTTTTATCGTTCAAATAAAAGCGAGGAATTTGAAAGAGTCCTTGAAACTGCGCTGACTCATCGCGAATTCGGCGAGGTCGCCGTGTCTGCTAATGGAAGGATGATTCTGCGTGTTTTTTAATCAGTTCACATCTCTCAAGTGTAACGCAGAGCTGCGAAATGAAAGGACTGGAACTGGGAAACCGACAGGTGGTTTTTACAAGACCAGCATTTCTGTACTCCTGAAAGTGTGTTTTAGGTGTCAGGTACACAATAGTTTCTGCCGACAGAAAAAAAACAAACGCGAAGGTGATAAAACAGATTTTTACGTTAGTCTAACGAGAACTCTCAATTGCTGACCCTGATTTCCTTATGGCGCTGGGATAGAAGAAAGTATCTGTCGTGCGGCGCAGTGGAAAGTCTCCGGTGACTGCTGAAGCTTACACGATCAGAGTTCGACATCGTACTCGTAAATCAGGTTATCGTTCTCACGTAATACAAGCATCTTTACGCTGTAGCCCATCCGATAACAACCTTAGGCAGACATTTATATGAACTCGGAAGAGAAGTATTATGAGTTTATGACACAAAATAAATGTGCTGTAACTTATACAGTACTTTCGAAACGTGCAGTACTTTTTGTAAATAAAATTTTTATTCTGAAATCTCTACAAAACACAAAAAAAAAAAGCGATTTTTATTACGCATCAATTTTATATTCAAGAATCTGCCACCACTATAGTCAGTAATATGACAGGTGATAGAAATGTAATTACTTACGGGTACCATGGTTATCGAAAGAAAAAAAGAAGGTAAACGTGCGAATTCTAAATAAAACAGTAAAGCAAGTGGACAGCTTCAAATACTTGGGGTGTACTATAATCCATAATATGAGCTGCTTCGGAAGTAAAAGGAGGATAGTAATTGCAAAGCAAGTTTTTAGTAGGAAAAGACCATCTTCTGCCGACCTCTAAAAAAAGAACTAAGGAAGAGACTAGTGAAGTGCTTTCTGTGAAGTATGGTATTGTACGGAGCAAAAACATGGACATCACGACGAAGTGAAGAGAAGCGTCTAGAAGCATTTGAAATGAAGAAGAATAGAGCGTCTGAAATGGACAGACAGAATAAGAAATGAAGCTGTGTTGGAAAGGATTGGTGAAGAAAGAATGATGCTGAAATTGATCAGGAAGAAAAAGAGGAATTTGTTGGGTCACTGGGTGAGAAGAAACTGCCTACTGAAGGATGCACTGGAAGGATTGGTGAACGGGAGAAGAGTCCGGGACAGAAGATATCAGATGATAGACGATATTAAGATATATGCCTATGGATCGTATGCGGAGACAAAGAGGAAGGCAGGAAATAGGAAAGATTGGAGAATGTTGTGTTTGCAGTGAAAGACTTGTCCTTGGGCAGAAAATTCTGAATGAATGAATAGTGAGGCCAAGGATTAACTGAAATTTGCCTTACGGCTGGGGAAAACATTTGAAAAAAACCAACCAAATAATCAGCCGAAGCGGGAATCGAACCCACGCCCGAGCGCAAATCGGAATCAGCAGACAAGCGCCTCAGCCGACTGAGCTACGCCGGTGGCTAGTCTTCACTTCATTACTAAGCTCATACTCTTCACCTTAAAAAGTAAGATAATACATGCTTACAAGTAATAGACCTACTCAAAAGGACGTAGCAGCAAGAAGATACTTAAAGCTTAGCGAAAGCGAGCCGCGAGCCGAAAGACAATGAGAAGTAATCACTGAGTTGCAAGCCCAAGGCATTTGTCTTACTGTCATCATTACTGACGTGCCATAAGAAGTAAATACCACCGGCATAGCTCAGGGGTTAGCGAAATGGACTTTGTTTTGAGGTTGCGCTTGGACGTGCATCAGAACTGTAGGCTGATAACCTGGTTGGATTTTTGTGAAGCAGACATACGTATTTGTAACCGGAGAGCGAATGTCGGGAAATCTCAAGGCGAATCCTCGAACTCCTCTTGCTATCACCAATTCCACCGACCAAAATGATTGCCCAGTTGGTGAAGCGCCGCTAAATAACCCATAAAAATACGTTCGAAAAATACTTAACTTTCTTGTATTAAAAGAACTGTAGAATCATAATGCATTCTTAATTTACAATAGCTTCAGTTAACAAAATAATGATACATGTAATTCATAAAGAACTTTGTTGTGCTTCTATTTAATTTTATTTTGGGGTTTAGTTCACCTTCGCTGTGCTGCTGATCCGGAGCTGCGTTTGGGCTTGGGTTGGATCCCCCTTTGGTCTCATTGAATGGTTTCTTCCGATGTTTTCCCCAGCCGTGGGACTGAAGCCGGATGGTCTATGGCGAGTCCTCGGCATCACTTCATTTCCCCCTTTGATTTGTTTACCTGGTTGGGTTTTTTTCCGAGGTTTTCCCCAATCAAAAGACAAATGCCGGGTAATCTTTTGGCGAATCCTCGGACCTCACCTCATCATTGTAGAAAATGACTACATTGTAAAACTGTAAAAATTGTAAAATATTGTAAAAATTTGTAAAAATTGTAATTGTAATATTGTAAAATTTTGACTTATTCCACATCTTAAAGCTTCATTGCTCATGTAAGATCTATGGAAGATAATAAATGAATGAATGAATTTCATTCACAGTTTTCTGCCCAAAGAAAGATCTTTCACTGCAAACCCAGCATTTTCCAGTCTTCCCTCTTTTCCGCCTTCCTCTTAGTCTCCACATGCGATCCATATATATATAGCTTAATGTTAGGGTATCTTAATGTTGTCTATCATCTGATACCTTCTTCTACCCCGAACTTTTCTTCCATTCACCATTTCTTCTAGTGCATCCCTCAGTAGGCAGCTTCTTCTTAGCCAGTGGCCCAAATAATCTCTTTTTCTCTTCCTGATCAGTTTCAGCATTACACTTTTTTCATCTACTCTTCCTAGCACACCTTCATTTCTTATTCTATCTGTCCACTTCACACACACACTATTCTTCTCCATATCCACATTTCTACTGCTTCCAGTCGTTTCCCTTCACTTCGTCGTAATGTCCATGTTTCTGCCCAATACATTGTCACACTCCACACAAAGTACTTAACTAATCTTTTCCTTCATTCTTTTTTCAAAGGTCCGCAGAAGAAGCTGCTTTTTTATTATTAAAAGCTTCCTTTGTCACTACTATCCTCCTTTTGACTTCCTGGCAGCAGCCCATGTTACTGTTTATAGTACACCCAAGAATTTGAAGCTGTCCAATTGCTCTTCTGCCTCATTTAGAATTCGCAAGTTTACCTTCTTTATTTTATTTCCGATAACCCGGTCTTATTTGTATTTATCTTCTTCCGATACTGCACACAACTGTCATTTAGCTTCAGTAGCATATTCCTTAGTGTATCTCCTCTTCTGTTAACAACGCCATATCATCGACAAATTTTATGCTCTTTATTCTTCTTCCCCCTACTATCACCCGCCCATGTAAACATCTCAGAACATTGGCAACTTTGTAAGTTCAACAAATATAATCTTGCGTGAAAATAAGTACGATACGAATTTCTCTGTCTGTCTCCCTATCTTCACGGTCATTAAAGCAATAACGCAGTAACACTTCATCGACTGTGGAAGAACAGAGTAAATTGATAATTATAGTCGCACACAACGATGCGAAATGTTTTCTCTCAGAACGAGGAATCGGGGATTATTGAGTACTAGGAATCCTGAAATTCAGCTTTAATCGAGTATCTCAACAAGTGGAATCATAATGTGATAGGGCACTCGTGCGGTAAAACGAAATTCATTAACGTCACTTCTTGCAAGCGCACGGACACGAATGCTAGATTAACAGTTTCACGAAACAGATGTTCAATCCATAACGGCAAGGAGGGAAGTTTTTGATCGGTTATTTAACGACGCTGTATCAACTCAGAGACTGTGTAGTGTCGGTGAAATTGATGATAGTGAGATATCACATTGGCGAGAAGGTATCGATGAATAGCCATAAGGTTACCTGTCATTCGCTTTACAGTTAGGGAAATCTTGGAAAAATTTCAAACAGTTACAAAGTCTTAAACGGTCATACACCCCCTTCGCCACGGTTACTCTAATAGCTTATCGAAGAGTGTAAGTTCCTGCATGGGAACTCAATTCTGATAGTGTTAGCTCTCTCCCCCCTCCCCCACACACAAACACACACACAAATAACCAAGATATTCCATTTCACTTTGCAGACCTGGGACGGAGTGCAAAATTTTAATTTATAGATTCTTTGTATTAAATTGTAATATTTAGTACCGGTATTTAGTATTTATTGCTACATAAAATACAAAATAAATACATATTACTAGACTTCGTTGAATTGCCACACGCAGCATGCAATCAGGTTGCCGATGTACGGTAGTATAGAGAAGGTGAGCGGCCGCCCGGTCTCGTAGTATAAGCAGTTCATGTTAAGAGATGTGACCGGTCCAAATAGATAGAGCAGCTACAGCTAATGTATACCTATGTAAGAACTTGTTTTTACATTACTGTGGTCGGAATAGTCAAAGCTTAACATTCGTTCAGTGCAGACAAGAATTCAATCAAACATACTACAATGAGAATGTTGCTGTTCCAAACGATTACCTCTGGAATACCCTTACCCCCGCAGCCAGTCTTGACCCGTTGGGGAACGTGGTTGGATGCTGTTAATTATTATGCAGAACATTACGGCAAAATAATGGAGGTAATTGATGCATTAGATAGCACAGACAGTTCCGCTGTTGCAGCTGTAAAATCATTGCCTTCTGAACAATTGGAAGATATTCTGTTCATTGATTCTCATTTTAAAATCGTGTCCAAAAGGATCACCCTGTTAGAATCGTCTAAACTACAAATCTCAAAAGCCCTTAATAAAGCGGATAAAGCATCACAAATCGTTATCCAAAATATCACTAATTTCAGAAAAAGTGAAATGTAAGATGAGAAACATTATTGCTAAAAATTCTGCCTATTCACAATTTCGTATTATAAATGATGTACTATCACGTCACGACAAGACGTGTGAAGTTGGTGTGCTAAAAACTAGTGACTTCCCGTTCTTCAAATATGCACCTATTACATCGTGTGATGTTGAACGTACATTTTTCCAAAATAAAAACTGTTTAAGTGACCATCGGAGGAGGTTACTTTGCAGTCGCTTAAAATGTACGTAACTCTTCACTGCAATACACATATTCAAGGGTGATGTGAGTATATTACATTAAATTTTAAGAGTTAATATATCTCACTACAAAATAATTGTGTATTTACATGTTTAGACATTTGCTACTTCAATGATCATTCATTATATTTCTTGAATGCAGGATACAGGTTTTATTGTAACCGCAGTATACTGCTGAGTGTTTAGATCAGAGGCATACTCCATCCGTTGCACGTCCCTTTCTCATACAGTCTATACCGCGAGCGTAGTGAAAGCTTACGATTCTCGTGGCAATTCCACGAACTCTACATATTACTGACGTAGCGCACACCCGTTTGAGGAAGCTCGTGTTCGGGGACGGTTCCTACGAGTATAAATAACTATTTTGTACTGAAGAACATAACAAGGATTCAATAAAATTACAAAACCAAACCATTATTACTAAACGGGATAATTACCGTGGCTAACGAGAAAGACAGGCTTCGGCACGAATTGCGGTCACGTGGTTATCATGATCTAGTCATGGCCATCGTGACAATCGCCTAATATAAATACATGTTCAAAGTTCTAAAAAACAAAGGAATTGCTATATTAAACTAATGTTAAACTTGCATTTACAAATAAACTTGTTCAATGTGACGTCACGCCGTAGTCTGTCTTTCTCTTTAGCCACGGATAATTTCGAAGATAAAAGTAGAGAATCAAGTCAAGAACAGAATAGAAGTTGAGATGTAAATGTATATTGAAATTATAAAAAAGAAAAGAGGGAAAGGGGACACGAATACTAAATAATTTGCTTAATTTACTATGTAAAAATGTTGTTTTTTAAGTTTAATAAAATTTGAATATATAAATTTTCTGAAGAGTGATTAAAATTATTGCTTATCCGTAGAAAATAATGGAAAATCATTCTGAAATTTCTGTTTTCATTTTTTTCTTCGAAATCTTGCTTGCATGATGATTTTTGTTTATACAGAATCGTTTTGAGTTATTTCTTTACTTTCATACAACTATAGGAATTTTGCAATGAGAGTGTGTGACCAGTTGCGCCACCTTATATGGGCCCATGGGACCCATTATTATTATTATTATTATTATTATTATTATTATTATTATTATTATTCATGATATTCATTTAACTTACAACTCGTGTTTGAGCCCACCCAATGTTTTCCAAAAGTTGGCGCCACTGAGTGTGTCATTGATTATTCCAATATGGCAGCTGAGAAATTTGATATAGCTTGCGCTTGCAAATCCAGAAGAGTGTTCGTGAATAAGAAAATATTTTGAAGGCTGTGGTAGAAGGAAGAGTTCAATCTGCTATCGAAGGATTCAGCTGCGTTTTTGGTTCCTCCAAGGTCACCAAAGCTATCAGGATCCCATACTTCGGCACCAAGACACCATCCGCACAGTCCACTTTTCTCTTCGTGCTTGAAGTAACACTTGTATCCGTCCACTTTTCGCTTCGTGCTTCAAGTAACACTTGTATCCATCCACAATCAGCACATGTTTACTATTTTGGCTGAATATTTCAGAATACTCGAAGTCTCCCATTTTGACGATGGCTCGTGTTCTGCCAGTCAACAGCGAACACAAATTGTTTTGAATACGGATGATCAGGTGACCAATGGATACACGTGAGCGTTGATTGATCCATGAGGACCATTCATAAACAATGCTGTATAATTTAGTACAGAAATTAAGTAGTCAGTCCTAATCTTGGTTATTTGTGTGTGGGGGAGCTAAAACTAAGAACTGAGATTCCGTGGCGGAGCTAACACCGCAGCGTGGAGGGATTGAGATCAACTTTCGAGTTACAGTCGAACTTCTGTATCTCGAATTTTCGATATCTCAAGATAATTTTAATTTCCCGGCAGCATCGTATGTGTAAAGTTCTGTTAATAGAAGTTTTCAATATCTCGAAGTAATATTAATTTCCCGGCAGCATCGTATGTGTAAAGTTCTGTTAATAGAAGTTTTAGATATCTCGAGGTAATTTTAATTTCCCGGCAGCATCGTATGTGTAAAGTTCTGTTAATAGAAGTTTTCGATATCTCGAAGTAATATTAATTTCCCGGCAGCATCGTATGTGTAAAGTTCTGTTAATAGAAGTTTTCAATATCTCGAAGTAATATTAATTTCCCGGCAGCATCGTATGTGTAAAGTTCTGTTACTAGGAAGTTTTCGATATCTCGAAGTAATATTAATTTCCCGGCAGCATCTTATGTATAAAGTCCTGTTAATAGAAGTTTTCGATATCTCGAAGTCATATTAATTTCCCGGCAGCATCTTATGTATAAAGTTCTGTTAATAGAAGTTTTCGATATCTCGAAGTAATATTAATTTCCCGGCAGCATCGTATGTGTAAAGTTCTGTTAATAGAAGTTTTCGATATCTCGAAGTAATATTAATTTCCCGGCAGCATCGTCTCTCCTTTTATGTTAGAAGTTTTTTCAATAAATGACGAAGAAACGTACAGTTAAAATTACTCCCGGCAGCGTCGTCCTATCCTAACCTAACTTAACATAAAAAGGTTAGGTTAGGTTAGGATATCTAGGTTAGAGTAATTTTAACTGTCGTACGCTTCACTCGTCATTTCAGTTTGAAAAGAACCTAACGTAACATAAAAAGGAGATGTGCAAACGTGCTGTCCTGATCCACTCCTCATCGTATGTGTAAAGTTCTGTCACTAGAAGTTTTCGATATCTCGAAGAGTATTTTAGTCTCCAGCCGTAAAATATTTATGTTTGACTCGAAGTTCGGGTGAAAATATTCAATACTATACAATAAAATGAAAGGGATGAAGTATCTTCACTTTAGCGAACGTTGTAAGTAGGCGCTACTGTTTTCCTGTCAATACAAAAGTCCTCAAGAAGTGAACAATACTTTTATCATTGCTCCTATACTGTATGCTGACGACAGAGCTAATGCCTCTCCCCTCCAGGAATCTTACTTCTCTGTAGGAGTACCAGTAACTGCAGTATACTCTATGGGATCCTGTATTACTGTGGGTGGGGAAGGACGTTAAGATGTCCTCAACGTTTTTATTTTAAAGCGATCTGCTTTGAAATTAGAATTGAAGTTCGTCTGTGTTAATAAAAAGATAAAATCGTCAGTCTGGAAACCAGAGATGTGGTCTATAGATAATCTTGAAGTTCACTACTCGAAAAATGGGCTGCAACAGATCATAATTTCAATGCTTTTACCCATGTAAGTTTTACTGTACAATTTCGAACCTTAAGTTTACTACAGGCCTAGTCTCTGCAACGGCAGTTCTCTGGGTACGGTAACAAGAAGTCATAGCCATAACATTTTAGATTATGTCCAGTGCATTTGAAGTAAAAAAGAAAATATGTACAGTAGTGGCAAAAAAACCGGACCGATTCTTGTAGCTGATTTCAGAGCCTTGTTCACTCCAGAGCACGATAGACTGGTAACTAAGACTTTCGTGGTTCGAATCCTGCCTGGGAAGGAAACTTTTTTTTGTTCCTTATTCAAATTTATTCCCAATACTTTTCTATTGCTGGTAAAATTCATGTTCTGGGAATAATAAGTATAAGTTAATTAAGTAGTAAAATATCGCTGCAATCGAAAAGTATTGGGAATAAATTTGAATAAGGAACAAAAAAAAAAGTTTCCTTCCCAGGCAGGATTCGAACCACGAAAGTCTTAGTTACCAGTCTATCGTGCTCTGGAGTGAACAAGGCTCTGAAATCAGCTACAAGGGTCGGTCCGGTTTTTTTCGCCACTACTGTACAAAAACTTTAAATTTGTCAGTATGAAGTTGATCGAAATTAAGTACTGACTTCTATGTATTCAATTCAATTCTTAGTAGTTGTACAGTTACAGTATTGGTGGTATAGCAGTTCATTGCATGCCCTAGGTTACTGCATTTGTGCAGTTTATAACTGAGGTTTATGTGGAATATTTTCTATATCTCGAATTTTCGATAACTCGAATCATTATAGATTTCCCAAAGCACTTTGAGATATCAAAGTTCGACTATATTTAGGCCTACTGTGTTAGTGGCGAAGATAGGAATTTCCCGTCCAAACGGTATTCGAACGCAAACCCAAGGTTTACAGGTCAGGGACTACGTCACTACCCCAATTCTTTATCGGAGTTATTGGCATAGAATTCATGAGTCTGAAGTCAATAGGTCAAAAGAAAAAAGAAGAACAAAAACAAAAGGAAGCCAAGAACACTGATTGAAGTCGGTTGTCACGTTTGTGGTTACAGACTCTGCGAATACCGGTTCAAATGCCGGACAAGAAACTTTAGATTTGCCTTCCTAAGCAGAAACGAGATGTTTTGTTTGAATTCCGTGTTGTCTCAAGCTGTCTGACCACGACCAGCGCCTGTGGAGAGTGTGATGAATGAAAAGTCCTATATAAATGCTGCAATTGATTCATTAGAGTACGTACACAAAAAGCCAAAATGAATGGTTAGTATAGTACAATCTGTATATCAAGATTTTCAGCTTCAAAGATACCACAGAGATGTATCAAGGCAACTCTAACAGTCTCAAGGTAACATAGACTATCCTCTGGACTTCGAGATACCTCTGGATGGTGTCATGATCATACCTCGTACACAAGCGAGCCTGAATAAAAACGTCTGTCGAGAAGACGCGTTGAGGAAGTGGGGTTACGTAGAGATATCTAGTGTGTCTAGTTGCCGATGGCAAGAGAACAGTCAAATCAAATCTTGAGATAAAAAAAAACAAACTAATAGTACATCCGTCGAGAAGACTCATTGAAGAAGTGGATTATGTGGAGGTGTCTATTGTCTATATAATATACTCCGAAGGTTACAGAACAGATCAAATAACTCAAACCTTAAGTTAAAAATCAACCGATTGTGATAAAAGAGGTCAAATAATTCAAACCTTGAGTTAAGATCAACCGATGGTGACAGAACAAGTCAAATAATTCAAACCTTGAGTTAAAAACAACCGATGGTGACAGAACATGTCAAATAATTCAAACTCTGAGTTAAAAAATAACCGATGGTGACAGAACAGGTCAAGTAATTGAAATCTTGACAGAACATGTCAAATAATTCAAACCTTCAGTTAAAAAATAACCGATGGTGACAGAGCATGTCAAGTAATTCAACAACCGATGGTGACAGAACAGGTCAAGTAATTCAAATCTTGAGTTAAAAAAACAACCGATGGCGACAGTGCAACTCAAGTAATTCAAACCTTGAGTTAAAAACAACTGATGGTGATGGAACAGGTCAAATAATTCAAACCCTGAGTTAAAAACAACCGATGGTGACAGAACAGGTCAAATAATTCAAACCTTGAGTTAAAAAAACAACCGATGCTGACAGAACTGATCAAGTAATTCAAACCTTGAGTTAAAAACAATCGATGGTGATGGAACAGGTCTAATAATTCAAAATTTGAGTTAAAAAACAACCAATGGTGACAGAACAGATCAAGTAATTCAAACCTTGAGTTAAAAACAACCCATGGTGACAGAACAGGTCAAATAATTCAAACCTTGAGTTAAAAAAACAACCGATGGTGACAGAACTGATTAAGTAATTCAAACCTTGAGTTAAAAACAACCGATGGTGACAGAACAGGTCAAATAATTCAAACCTTGAGTTAAAAAACAACCGATGGTGATGGAACAAGTCTAATAATTCAAAATTTGAGTTAAAAAACAACCAATGGTGACAGAACAGGTCAAATAATTCAAACCTTGAGTTAAAATAACAACCGATGGTGATGGAACAGGTCTAATAATTCAAACCTTGAGTTAAAAACAACCGATCCTTTATCAACTACTAGGCAATTTAGCTTCCAACTCGGATTAAAGATTGTAACATATTCTATATATTACTCATAAGAACTGTGGAGAAAAGCAAGGACTGAATGACAGCCAAAATAATGAGAAAGTGGAGATGAATTGGACATACTCTGCGTAAAGATCAAGATGCAGTTGAAAGACGAGCATTGTTTTGAAACCTCCAAGGTTAGAGGAAAGGAGTAATACCAAGGAAGTCATTTAAGAAGAGGAGACGAAAGGGGAGGGGAAGACTTGCATTGAGCTGTAAGTTGTCGCTCGAAACTGGTTCGCTGGTGTTGCTTAATCGAAGCATATGCTTTGCCAAGAGTGAAGAAAAATGCTGATGATTATGACTGTGATAACGATCGTTATTATTATTATTATTATTATTATTATTATTATTATTATTATTATTACTTGTTCTAATGCCAGGTACTTGACTGTTAGTCATTCACCCATATGAAGCCAGTTATGTAGAGCAATTTACCGACAGAATCGTTGGCCAGGATGCGCCTGTTAGGAGATGAGATGGAGCTTTGATGGTGGAACCGGAGCTCCCAGAGAAAACCCTTGACAATAATGATGATGGAATAATTAAGGTTTAAAGTCTTAAGGGTTATCAGATTGGTTTAAACATGCACTAAAACAAGACGTAAGTGCAAGTTTGAACCAATAAATTATTGAGATTTGCGATAGATTAATTAGTTTAGGAAATTGTATATTTATTATGTAGAACTACATTTGTATATAGATCTTTTGTTAAATTATTAAGTTTTGTACTTTTGTGAACAATATCAATAAAGCTATCTATCTATCATATTAGGTCTCTTCAAACATGCCAATAGTGATGATGGCATAGCAATAATAAACCAATGGTAAAATATATTTCGGGCAGGGGTATCATTTCAGTCTTTGCTTGGAGGGGGGTAAGATTTCTTAAGGAAGATCTTATGATACAGAGTATATTAAGTAGCGTACTCCCTCCCTATTTCCTCTGAAATAAACTATTTACCATGTCATAAAATGGGGTAAAGTTGACCACAAAATAAATTTAACCGTGTTATCAGATGCATTGAACATATTTTAAAGTTCATTATTTTCCTCAATTTCTTAAGTATTTCTTATAATTTTAAGACATAAATATGGTTCATATTGTGATTTAGTTTTTGTTTCATGACCAAGTTTACCCCACTTTACAGCACATTTCTATTTTTCACACATAAGCTCAGTTAAATTCTCATTCCACCTATACGATACGTAATTTCCATGCACTTGTTATTAATGTTACACAGATGTGAACAAATAAACGCACACAATTTAATTGATAAATACATTTTAATTTCAATTGAACAAATAAATTGTACTTTTATTTGCAATAGGTCTTTTTACTAATGGCGGGTACTTCACTTACGTCATTCACCCATATGAGGCCAGTTATGTAGACCAATTTACCGACAGAGTCGTTGCCCAGGGTGCGGCACAGGAGGCTGGTCTACGCTACACCAGCGATGAGATGAGTTGATGATGGAGATTTGTTGTGATGCCACAGAGGAACTGGAGCCTTCGGAGAAAACCTCTGCGTTACCTGGACCACGAACTTACTCAACAACTAGTTATAAATCGGGATCGAACCCGGGTCCACAGGATTATAAGTTCTGCGCTCTAGCCACTAGACCACCATGGCGGCTATTCACAATAGGTATATAACAACCACTATTGTAGCGAAAGGTAACATCTTTGTTTCATTTAAGCAAAATCATATACTAGCTCGTCTTTTGGGCGGCGGGCTCAGTTGGTAGAGCAGCTGGCTACGGACTGAAAGGTCCGGTGTTCGATCCCAGGTGGTGACAGGATTTTTTCTCGTTGCCAAACTTTCAGAACGGCCACAAGGTTCACTCAGTCTTCTATAAAATTGAGTACCGGGTCTTTCCCGGAGGTAAAAGGCGGTCAGAGCGTGGTGCCGACCACACCATCTCATTCTAGTGCCGAGGTCATGGAAAGCATGGGGCTCTACCTCCATGCCCCCCAAGTGCCTTCATGGCATGTTACGGGGATACCTTTACCTTTTACCTTTTAGCACGTCTTTTATTTTTTAAATGAAAAGTACAGTTCTCACATTTTTCCTTTAATAGTACTCAGGGTGGGTTAAAAGTCGTTTTCCCCAAACACTTCCTTCCATTTAATTACATTCAATTTACATTTGACTATACATTCCTTTACAGATTTTATTCAAAATGGAGGCCCTGTTTCTCGATACACAATTCACAACCTTTAGATACTGATTTACAGATGGCAGAACGTAATTCACGATTTTTATCGATTTTCACGAATGACTGTTCGATCATCTGTCGCAAATGATGCAGATCCTGCAGTTTTTGAGCAAAAACATCATTTTTCAGGATACCCCACAGCGAAAAATCACATGGCGCCGGACGCATGATCTGGGTGGCCATTCTGTTGTACTATGACGGCCAATCCATTCATGGAATTTCTGATTCAAGAAGTCCCTCATTCCTACCACAGTCTAGTATATACAGTCACGAAGCTCAATACTTACTAAATATGCAAACATAGACAGTTGAAATATGCATCCGTAGATAGTTGCTAACCACCAGGATCCCTACTATCGCCTCATCACAGACCCTTTCCCCAGCAGACGATAAAATGTATTGTACTTTCGATATCGTATTCTTTTGAAAAAATTAACACCTTCCTTCCACTATTGAAATATGAAATACATAAGGTTTATATATTATTTTCATAAAGTATATACAGTATTATATTTTATAAACTTACCTTCCTGGATCTTTCGGAAGAAGGATAACTATAACCTCTTTTTCTTACAATATTTATAGAACCACAAACGTCTCCTTGTCCCATATTATTATTCAAATTATTGCATTTTATCCATTTACAGTTATTACAACCGATAACGAACATTTCACAGTTTACACAACTTTTCACAACAAAGCGAATTACGGCACAGTCAATGCCTTTGCGATCTAGACCAGGCCGTAATGTATATTCGGGTTTTCTATTTTAGTGTATGGAGCTCAGTGAAATATAATATTATAATTTTATTGTGTATCATTGCTGAGTTTTATTTAGTGTAATGTGTCCATAAATTCCGTTTACTTCTTGTTGCATAATATGTTGCAGAAATAATTACAAAACTGTGTTATTTTAATGTCAAGAGAATTTTACGTATTAACATAATCTGTTCGCATCAACATTTTAAGTTTAGAATGGAAGCTATTTTGAGGTTCAATAAAAACGAATTTATATTAAGGTTTTAATTTAGCACATCTACCTTCCTTAATTGTAGACAGAAAATTTACCTACCTCTCCTATGAAATTAGTGTACGTACGATTGTTACTTCGTCTCTTAGGTAGTAGATAAGTACAATAATTCAGTACTATTATAGTATTAAAATACAGACAAATAGAATGTGATGAGTGTCATACATGACATTATGTTTAATTATAATGTATAATTGCGAATATAGGAATATAAGCTAAATATAGTAAACATAACCTATAATTTCCATATGATATACATATGTAGTGGCAGGGTATTGGAGACCACTAAAGTTAGACAGAAAGGGACAACTAGTACAGTAAACATAACCTATTATTTCAACATACCTAAATATTCGTGCGGTGCAATTGAAAATTATTGAATCGTGCACAAATGAATGTACAAGAATTTCGCAATATTTAATCGAAATAAAGGCAGGTATTACACATACTTACAACGTAATTTTCACACCAAAAATAATATTACACCTTAACTCGCAAGTGAATTATGTCTGAAGTGGCTCCTAATCATTGTTTTAAATTTTATTAATGCAATTACACTACATTTTAGAGAAATATATGTTACTCTTTATGCATTCCAATTAATTTATATGGTTGAACCACGCCGCCCTTCTTGATCGGGATAAGCGAGTCACATGGCCTGTATTAGATTACGATGGCAGTAACACAGTCTATTGTTCCTAGTACTCACAGCGCTCCAGCGGCTAGCAACTATCGCGAGAAATGCAAAAAATCATCCCAAGCTTCGTGACTGTATGTAGTAGACTGTGCTCCTACATCAAAATGAGGTCGTTCTCCATCCTGTTGCCATATAAACTGCATATCGGCAAAACGAGGGCAGTTTTCAAGACATGACATCGGAAAAACAGTTGACGCATGAACATGGTTGCCAACCCATCAGTTATTACCCGGCTATTCGTTTGTTCAAGTTATGACGTGTATAAGTGTACAAGTATGAAACCTAAGAACGAATATTGGGGAAAGCGACTTTTGATACATCTTGTATTTAATTATATTTTCATTTTTAAACTCAGGGAGAACAACTGCCCTCTTGCCCCTCCCAACTAAAGGCTCTGATTCCAACAGAAAGCCGATTTACTCTTAGAAAACTTTCCTGAGAGTCACGAATGTTCAAGGTAAGTATTCCAGAACCTGTGCGTAATCGAATCGAAGACCCTCCTGGTAAGGTGTCAGTCGACTGAGTTACTGCTGGGTATAATAAGGTTTAATCTCTATCATAAAGTACAGGGACATCATTTTATTTTTACTGACATTTTTAATATTAACTTGCCTATACCTATGGATCAACGCCGTTTGTTACTCCCTTCCACGACTGGAGTTCGATGATACTGGCGTAATATACAAACGAATCACTTCACTAGGTATAGGAGGGGAGAAAAGTTCATCCATTTGCGTAAACTAGGAAATATTGCGCTTTTGAGTTTGATCATTTTCATTAGGTTTTTCTTCAATCAAAATACAGTACAGTATTAACAATGAGTGTTTTTACTCACGAACTGAGCTGTCCATGTGGACGTATTCATTATGCAGCGTATATTATACTGTCTACAGCATATTATCCTACAATATAGAGAATGAAGTTAAATTGAAAAATAATCATAATATGGATATTTAAACACATTTTTGAAAATGGTGGCCGTTCATTTCGATACAGGCTTCAGTTCTATGTGCGTATTATCGCACTATAGACTATTGTACCTAATCCCAATTATCAGTTTCGTTCTTCGTATAGTAATTCATGTTGAAATAATTCTGTACCTACTCTTTAAAAGAGTACCTTACGTACTGTAAATTCAATCTTCACTTCTGCCCGATCCGAAAAGATAAAATTACTCAGACATGCTATCTACGGTCCGTCTAAGTGGTTATGTCGTAGGGTCGTAGAAAGGGGGGAAATCACGTGACAGTTAATTACTTAACGAGGCCCTTTTATTTAAGTTGCTTTAAACAGTTGTATAATATTACGTAGACGTCCAATTCCTAACAGAAATTAATGTTCTCAGAAAAGAGCTAAGACAGCCCAGCCACTAGCTGGCGAATAAAAGGTGGTGGGGAAAACCGGAATACGACGTAGGCAAATGGACGGCAGTACCTGTGCGAAAATGATTCAATATTGAAAGCTCTTTCGTCACTGGAAAATGCGAACATATTTTTGGAACGTACTGTTTATTCTGACCATAAGTCTACTATGACTGTATATGCGGTCTTGGATCTGTGTGGAGGACGGTTGAACTTCATTAGTAGAAGGGGTGGAAGTGAAGTACATTCAAAAACTCAGGTACAATAAAAATTGAAGTAAAAATAAAATGATGTCCCTGTAGAATAAAAAGGAAGTTATCCAGATTTGAATCACGGACATAGCAAGAGAAAATGACTGTCTGCAGAGATTGTAGGCGTAACATTTTCCAAGTACAGCGGTAAGAACTTGTTCGGAGAGTATGTTTCCAACAGACAATAAAAGCAGACAGAACCAAGACCACGAGTTTCGGAACGTCCAGTCACGAATTAGCAGCAGAAACCGTTATTCTCTCGCGATGGATGTATACTCCCACGATGTGATATATCATCCAGGGGCAAGTGCATATGCTTGTAAATTCAAGGCTAGCTCGGCTCACTCAAGAGTATTTATTGGCTCTCAAAGTGCAATTCTGTTACTTCGATCGTATCTTCGACACACAAATTATGATGGTTTAGACAGCAGCTTGTCTCTCGTCAGAACTCCGGGAGTGTGAGCAATTTTACACTCCCCTGCCCCTTCTGCAATTTCATCCAATATTCTATGCTCGTCAGACGTGCTCGCAGCTGATCCTGGTGGTCTCTTACTCATAATGAACGCCGTCTGCACTAATCGCACAGAGGGATCAGAGATTCACATTCCCTTTGGCATGGTTATTTGTCCACGTCTACGTACACTGGTATGTACAGGTTGATATATAAAGAGCCTCGCCTCCTGATTAAGTTTGTTATTCTGCAAGCATAACATCTGAAATTAAGATATCTGTAAGGAATGAGACCACTAGATTCCTTTTGTAGCCTACGTACAATGTACATCTCTATAAATGTACTAGCTATATTTTATTACGTATTTTGTTCAATGGTGCTTTCAACACCGTAGTTGAGTTAGTGCAGCATATTTTTTAAGGGACACTGGGACTGAGTTTTGAAACTATTAAAGTTTTTTTTATTAATTTCTTTCAAATTCGGTGGGTTTGTCGTGTCTGTACGTTTAGATAACAGTACCAAATTTCATTCATTAGTTACTTAAACATTAATTTTCGCATATTTTAATGATATTGAATTATTCCGTAAATTCAAAACATCCCTGACGGCTTCAGAATTGTTTCTGCTATTAAAAATCTTGTGTGAAGGACTTTCATTTCACGATAAAGAAAACTGCGCAAGGATGTTTAAATTTGAGAATTGTTTCATGAGATAAAAATTATCTTACGAATCATAATTTTTGCTTTATTATTTTCTTTAATTTTTAGAAATTCAAAATTCATATCATGAAAAGTTTTCTGTCAAGATTTAAGACCACGCACAGCTTTGTGTATTGCATTCTTCCAAAGTTTCATGTAAATCGGAGCAAATGGAAGCCGCTAGGAACTTTATTATTGACTAAATACGTAGTTTTGAGAAAACGCAATTTTTAGTGAGTGTGGCTTTTTAAAAATGGTCACCAGACCTTTAAAAGTAGTAGGCGAGGACTAACGATAGGACAGAATGTTAAACAAATGTACAAGGTAATTATATATGTAAAAAAAAGCACAAAATATTTATTTTTACAATTTTGGCCAAAAATTAAGTCCTAGTGTCCCTTAAGACAGTGGTTCCCAAAGTGGGGTTCGTGCAAAGAGCTTAGAAGGGTCATGAGATGATTTACAAAATAAAACAAAAAAGCCATATTAACATAAATTTATGTTACATTTATAATGACTACATTCATTCATTCATTCATAGTTTTTTTGCCCAAGGGCAGATCTTTCACTACAAATCCAGCATTCTCCAATCATTCCTATTTTCTGCCTTTCTCTCAGTCTCCAAATACGATCCATATATCTTAATGCCGTCTATCATCTGATATATTCTTCTGTCCTGAACTCTTCTCCCGTTCACCATTCCTTCCAGTGCATCCTTCAGTAGGCAGTTTCTTCTCAGCCAGTGACCCAACCAATTCCTCTATCTCTTCTGATCAGTTTCAGGATCAAGTGACTAATGTTGTTATTATTATTAGTTTATTATTATTATTATTATCATTATTACCATTATTATAGTTAAATATATAAGATATTTGTCTATGGTGACAATGATGTAATTAATTTGTCTAAGTTGTTTTACATTCATCAATTTGTTTTTTTTTTTTTTAGATTTATTTTTTACATGTTCTTAGAATTTTTGAAAACTTTTTAGGATTTTATTCTAAATTTTATTATTATTATTATTATTATTATTATTGACAAAGGTGAGATTATTCACTTTTAACAAAAATACTATATTTTATTATTATTATTATTATTATTATTATTATTATTATTATCATTATCATTATTAGTCTATTTATCAACAGTAATCTCACTAGAGGTTTTGATTTATCTAGAGAAAATCAAAACTCGAGTGAGATTTAATTGACTATTACACGATTAGGAGGAAGTATATAAAGATTAGAAGAAATAAAGTACTCTAATACAATAAAATATTAATTAACTTACTAAAATTCCTTTTCACTAATGTTAGCTTCACCAAGACGTTTGAACGGAGCCGTCATTTTCAGTTGACTGTCTATGCGGGAAACAAATTACGATCGAAAAGCATGTTTTATAGTACCGTAAAAAATTGCAGTTTGAAATGTTGGCAAACAAAGAAGCAAATGCTAGGGTAGTGATAAAAACAAACAAATGCTGGGGAAGCGATAAAATTAAACAAATGCTAGGGAAGCAATAACATTGTGTGCAATAAGCAGCTGTGATTGGTTGAAAGACGTCCTTTCGTATCATTTTATTGGTCAAAAGTGGTATGACGTAGTAAAATTGTAATAGTCATCAATATTATCTGATAAAGATACAATTAAATGTAAAAGTTATGTGTTAGATAATTACACAAATCAGTGACTGCTTTATATCCGGTAAAATTCAAGGCGTGTGGACTAAGAGATAAAAAGCACTGGTATGGGCTCTTCTTGAACCATAAATTGTAATTATTGATATAGTATGAGATTTTATTAAATATTAATTTCATCTTATAGTAAAACATTTTTGGTAGAGAAATTTAATGGTAATAATGTTGTTGGAGTAGCAAAAAATGATAAGTGCATTCTTAAGTATAACATGATTTCTACGCACAGAAACAAGGTCGAATTTTTCGCCTGTTGACACAAGAAGCCACAGTTAAATTTAATCGTGTAAAACATCTCAGCAGAAACTATTAGTAACTTCTACAACGGATGAATAAAAAGCAATTGGTAAAGATGGAGAAAAACTGATCGCAAGAGAGACTGATTCCAGACGTCTTATTCAAGTCAAGTGATGTATTTTTTTTTTCTTAATTTATCGCATTTTATTTGCATTTTTATCAAGAAAGTTGTGTACTGCAACCTTCCGAATACACCACCACGCAGGTAGTCGGTACAAAATGGCATACAGTTTGATCATTTTAAATACAAAATATCAAGTATAAATAGCAGGAATTTCTATAAATGTCATTTTAATATTATTGAGGAATTACTGAAACGTGGTCTTAAACTGAAAAGTAAGTGTGCTTGTAAAGATCCTGGTACGCCAAGTGTGTCAAGTACGTACGCACCGCAATACTAAACCAGGTAATGATGGATCATAGGATGCAGTAAATGTCTTGCGATGCACAGATGTCCACTCAAAGTGAAACTGTAGTGCAGTACAAACTTTCAGACGAACAATGTGTGCTATTACTCTGTAACTTCAGCATCGTATGCAATATCAAGATGTGATTAGAGGACATCTCTACTCTATGAATACAGTACGTGACAGTTGCAATTTCACTGTAAACAAAAAGAAAGCTTTCTTAATGTCATTTAGTACAATATCTCAAGTAAAACATGAAGAAATAATTTTTTCGTAATATAATTTGATGTTCTGTCCAACGGTCGTGTTCACACACTAAACAACAGTTCAATATTTATTAAATAAAGTGATGTAATATAGAGCTGATATGGAGATTACACAATATAAGAATCTTCATACATTATACGTCTAAATATGCCTCCTCTTATCGACATTAATTGTTACGAATTTAGTTTCAATTGAGACATTTTTTTACCTATCATTATCACAATACCAATGTTCCTCATACCCATTTATTTCACTGTAAATAGCATAGAACCGGCAAGACATTAAATCTTAGTCCCTTTTATGAGAAAATGGTCCCTGATAGTTACGACTGGACTACAATAATCGGATTGGGTTCTAACCTCACTTAGACCGGAGACAAATCTCAGGTAAACTCACAGGGATTCCACAGACTAATCTCACTAAAATACCATCTCCATAACACAAATTCCACGGATGCTACATAATCTCTAGTCCGATATTTAAAAAATAAACAGAAATGAAAGTGAAAACCATTGAAGGGTCAGCCTCTTGAACACATGTTATAAATTTTAAAGAAAAGAAAAAATTACAATTTACCGATAAGCATGGCTTCATCAAATGTCTTCTCAAAAGCGACAAGAGTGGAAAGAAATTATGGCAGATAGTGAAGAATAGAGTATACCCTAAACATATGATAAGAACTGTACAGAGTTCATACGTTGAAATTGGAATATACTAGTGGCTTGTGCAGCAAATGCTGCAAACTAAGTTGATTAGACGTTCAAATAAACATTTTTCAGATTTATTTTCAATGAAGAATACCAGACATTCGGAAAGTTATTTGCTTCCATAATAATGAAAGATACTCTCTCTCGAGCCAATACTGAAGAGAACCACGCATATAAATATCTACACTACACCGCCATTAAATAAATGAAAAAGACCCAACCCCACTTGATTAATAATTATAAAAATATTTGATTTTTAATAATATTATTATCTTAAGTAAGTTTTATATCTTTCAGTAACATATACTATATAGCCGCCACTCAGTAAAATATAGAAATCAAAATATAATTTAAGTTGTTCTCTATATCTACTTATATAACCCCAAAATGTTCCACTTTCATATCATCAATATAGCATTAATATGTATAATTAATGAAAAATAGTCACATCATGGCATTAACTACAATAATATTTCATTTCTAATGGTAATAATGTCATCAAACCACCTCAAGTTTTGTAGTTTTTAATATCCAATACACAGCTGTACCCAGAAAATTACACACCACAGAATCGAACCTGTAAATTATTTTTATTAAGTTAAGTTTTTAATAACCAATTTAATTTGAGCTCTAAATATGTCAGCATTCTTGCAGATCATGGCCTTCGTGTAATATTTTTACTGTAGTATGTGTTTTGTTTTATTCTGAAATGCAACACGGCCGACTTGATGCTCGCTTCGCTTCTCCTTTACAAAAAAGCGAAGGTTATATCAAGTCGGCCGTGAATGCTATTAGCTAGTTCTCAAAACTGACGACAGACGGATTTTGGAAAATAGGAAAATTATGTTTAAAAATTGACATTTCACTGAAAACTACTATTTTTCCGAAAAACTTTGAGTTCCAAGCTTCAAAATGAGGGGTCGTTATTAAAATCCGTTCAACCGTTTTCCCGCAATTTCCATTACCAGTTCAAATTATATATATAGATATTTAAAAGGGAGACATTAAAAGCAGTAAATGAATTCAAATAAATATGGGAATTTAAAAGCATGCTCACTATCACCTACTATTTTAATTAATACATTAATGATGAGTGACATTAGAAATTTGCAAAAAAATTAATAAACATTTTTATAGAGACTATTACACTTTTACTACGTCACACTACTTTTGACCAATAAAACAGTATGGAACGATGTGTTTCAATCGATCATGGTTGCTTATTCTACAATTTTTATCACCTCAGTACCATTTGTTTTTATCACATTCCTAGCATTTGTTTCTATGTTTGTCAACATTGTACTTTCAATAACTGTAATTGTATAATACTTGATACTTTTCTCAGAATTTTTTTCCCCAAATGTTTAATATCTTCTTATTCGGTAACTATCGCGAATAGGATCGTGATTTTTGTCCATACCGATAGAAAATCTAATAATGAACAATTTATCGCTCTGACGTATTTCAAATGCGTGAACAGTTTTCGTGTAAATTTAGTTTAAAAACCACTAATTTGAAGCCACTGACCAATGCGACCAGCTTGCAACATTGTAGTCAAAAAGGAGAATGAGAAGTAGTTCACTGATACAGACAGACCTGAGTTCATTAACCTCTTGCATCTGTATTACTAGAAGAAAGAGCAGTGTGTTAGCGGCGATGTTGCCGGACTGCTGAAACTTCCAACTTAATTTTCTAATTAACCGTGCATTTAATCACAACCCGTAATACAGGTTTTCTCTTCATTGAAATGTACCTTATCTTCCTTTCAACCTGCAGGATTATTTCACTTCCACCTTATATACAAACAATGACAATAACAAGATTTCTAAAACGGTTATTGAACTACAAACTGAAAGACAAGGACGATTCTTAAAACGTTGAAATCTATACTAATAATAAATCTGTAGCCGAAATTTTTCTGGTAATTTTCGATTTTCCAAAATTGGTCCTATATAATTAACCGCCCTGAAACCGAAAATCGCTTTTTTGGCATTTTTGTTTGTATGTCTGTCGGTCTGTCTGGATGTTTGTTACCCTTTCACGCGATAACGGCTGAACCGATTTATATGAAAATTTGAATATAAATTAAGTTCGTTGTAACTTAGAATTTAGGCTATATGGCATTCAAAATATTTTATTTAAAAGGGGAATTATAAGGGGGATTGAATGAAATAAATCCAAATATCTCCCTTATTATTAATTTTCATGAAAAATATTACATAACAAAAGTTTCTTTAAAAATAATTTCCGATACATTTTATTCCATGAAAAATTTTGATAGGACTGATATTTAATTAAATAAATGAGTTTCAAAATTACAATAACAATGCCATCTGAGGCGGTGTAATGAAATAAAAAACAAATGACTTCGTCTCTAAGGGGACTTGGACAACAACAATCGAAAGCTATGAAACATACGGTAGCCTACAGAGAATGTTTCTGTGTTTGTATGAAGTAATATCGAAGCTAAATTAACCGATTTGTATAATTAATTATTAACTCACCATTGGAAGTGTAGTTTCTCTATATGGACATAATGCTATAATGTTATTACAGTAACTTCTGAGTGAATCGAGGACAGGTAAGATTAAAATAGCTTCTTATGCACAGAAAATTTGATAGGCATTCGTTTCCTGTATTTCCTAAACTAATTTTTATGACCAAATGAGTGGTCTCTGGATCAAAACGATAGCATTTTAATTTTTAATACAATTTAAATTAAGTAATATAATACACGATTTATCCTTCTATCAAACACGAATGTTCCCTTGATTAAATGTCCTATTTTAATTATGCAATTACTTTATATTTATTTCTAACGGGTGCAGCGGAGCGCTCGGGTACGGCTAGTGACAAATATTTCGACTAATGTCATAACCAGAACAGACTATTAAAGACTAATTCACGAAATAAATTAATAATGATGATGACGTGAGACTGTTGAGAAAAATAGGCTTTCGTGTCTAAATCTCAATCAAGCAGCGATGTGTCGTTAATTTTAAGCTATAATCACATTAATAGAATTATTTCATCTATCAACATAATTATGTTTATCGCTCATTCCATTAATAACGAATTTCGTTTCTCATGAAATAGTTCATTGACCATTATGGTAAGCTGGAAATAGTTCAATAGAATTATTCTGAGAACAGGTTATGTGGGCGATAAAAGTCAAACTGTAAGAAAGGAGCTAACATGAGCTTGTAAATTAACCGGTAGCCGTACGGGACATTCATATGACTCCAGAGTCTCGCCTCGTGATTATGCTCCGATCGGATCTGTCTGATGATAGCTTTGGTACATAACTTACTGTCCCCTACATCACACACACGGACAGGCTACATTGAACACTTTCAAAACACACAACAACAGTGAGATTTTTCCGACACTAAGAACCGATTTGGATCCCAGCAGGAAATGATTTGTACAAGATTTCACACACCAGAGCCTTGCAGTAGTAACTAGAGATGAACAAAACTAACTGCCGCTCTCGCTCGTTATCTTCGTTGCATTTGTCTTTCGAGTCTCGTCTCGTCATTCTCGTGCGCTTCGAGTCTCGCTCATCATTCTCGAAATAGCATTTGGTCGGCGTGGAAAGATTTCGTAACTTTGAATAACATACATCATTGAAATAAATAACATTATAAATGATATTACCTATGGTTATATAAATAGAAAAAAAATTCTCAAATAAATTTGCATTTCTAAGAAACATAAAACATAATGTTAATATCTTTTTACTTGAGATTACACACTTGATCTCAGACATATGAAGAGAAAATTCCTAGCCTTTTAACAAAGGCCTAGTAATTAAATAAAGACTGGGGAACGGATTATTATACAATGAAAGGTAGAGATGATGTTTCAAATAGGCTACTTGATTGTTTATACATATATAACAGTTGCCAAAGTAGAAAAAGTTCAGTCAGGTATAAACAACTGTGGCAATTCAAGACTGCTTGACGTTGGGGACTTCAGGAGTGATCAATCTCGACGTCTCGAAATACTCAAAAGTAGTCTTTACGTCAACGCCGCGATGTATACAACATTGTCGTGCGGGTTTTCGGCTTTGCAGGCGCTGTTAGTCTTGCTTTCTCGATCGTTGTTCATCTCTAGTTTCGAATATCAATATATTATACTAAGACCATTCGGTGACTAGGTATCTACACCAGTGTTTCTCAAGCATTTCTGTACCCCATAGGCTTCCAATATTTTATAGTATCCCTATAGTAAATGTCATCAACGTTGTTGTTGTTGTTCCTGTACCTTGCGAAGTCACGCATAATAATGAATATAGCTATTTTTTGTTATTAATATGATAAACATTCACAAGAGCATCGTATAAATAAATAAAAAGAATATAAAAAACGCATATATTAATAGTATTGACTAGGATTTTTCAATGTTTAAAGATGAGAGACTTCATATTATTCCATATGAAAAAATAATCGCAAGGTATGTGCTCAAATCCTTATACGATTTAAAACACGAAGAGATGGGAGAGGAAATCAGTAAATATTTTCATAATATTGGTGAACAAAATGATAGGCCTCCTCGTGCAAAGCGAACATAGGCGAATATCGAACTTCGCCATATTCGGCTGTCATGCACGACGATAATGCGTAGTATGAAAATGAAATAATTTATTTTATTAATCAACAGGTTGAATAGTTTAAACTAAAATAATGCGTAGTATGAAAATTGATACTTTGTTTTTAGACAGGTTGGATGTTACAAATTGTAATGTTGTGTAGTGTGGAAATGAAATATTATATTAATGAAATTATGGAATTTATTTTATATTATGCTGTTCATGTTATTCTACTTTCATCATGCGTATAGTCACACATCTGCTGCTGTTGCTGAGCAACTGTGATTTACTGAATTTATATCAAGAATGTAATTATTATAGTTTCCATTGGTAATTCTTATAGTAAACACTGTCATGTATTTAAAAAGTACCTATTGTGATTTATTTACATGTATATTTCTGTTAATGTTTAATCATAATTTTTAACAAAATTATCTAATAATAATAATAATAATAATAATAATAATAATAATAATAATAATAATAATAATAATAATAACAATTTTTATTTCAAGAACAAAGATACATATTACTTTTATATTATAAAAACACTCTAGCACCCCCAGAAAGAGTAATTTACATACTCGTCCTCAGGGGACATTCTACACAATTTTAAAACATTTTATTAAAAAGAGAGTAAAAAGTAAAATAATAATAATAATAATAATAATAATAATAATAATATGAAGAAGAAGAAGAAACGCAGATATCACAATAATTGAACTTTAAATGTTCTCTCTAAACAGCATTTATTTAATTGATTTTTTTTTAAATAAGGAACATTAGCAAATTGTATGTTTGGGAATTTAGCTATTATCATGTTATAAACCCTTGGACCGAAGTTGCTACTGTGATTATATGCTACAATTGTGGTACATTTAGGTACTGTCAAACATATGTTGCCTGAACTTACAACTAAAATCCTTACAATGATAATGATAATGATAATGATAATAATAATAATAATAATAATAATAATAATAATAATAATTATAATGAAAAATAATAATAATAATAAAATCCTTACTCACATAAAAGCATGAAGGGGTGGGAAGGGAGAATAGGAGAGGACAGCGAACTTGAAGGGGCAAGTTCTAGCGAGCTGGACAGATCCGCTTCTTCAAAGCAGACTTTGGTTCTTGTCACGCTCGACAAAATTGAACCGAGCACTTCGCCTGAAATGCATGATACTAGCAGCTAAATCAGTTACATTAAATGACTATGTGATCAATGTTTTTAGTACGCCGTATACAAGCGCCCGTCCTTACTTTAATTCCAACGTCGACTGACGTCATCCAGCCCTCAAGATATACTACGAGATGTGCACTTGAAAGAAAATGCAAATGTATTAAAGCGGCGTAAGCAACAGCTAAGAGCAACTTTAACATTGAGTGGAAGCCACAGTCGTCATAAGTTCGCATTTCGACTACGGCATGAATGTTCATTTGTTGTATAACCCATATGCCGTGTCGTCTCAGGTGAAGAAGTGATGTCGTGCTAATCTTGAAAGTTCATTGCATTATTTCAAATGCTTCATACTATAGCATATTATGTTACAGCACAATAAAATTAATGTAAATGCATTACAACTTATTGCATCCCATTATAGGCCTAAATAAAGAGTGCAGCAAAACATCCTCCCTAATTTAAAGTTTAAATAAAAAACAGATGGATCAAAATAAGGAAACTGTATTAATATGAATGGTATCTAAACAGTGGAAATTTAGGTTTACATGCGTTGCTATAGCGATATCAAATGACATACGCAAAACAACAAGAATTGAATAGGAAACTTTATTAATAGGAATGGTATCTTAACAGTGGGGAATTTTTCATGTTTTGAATAACGTGTCTCTCAAGTGGTGTCCTTCACTATCAGTGCATTGTTGAATGCGACTTCGGAAATTCTGCATCACTCTAACTAGCATTTATTGAGGAATAAGACCAATTTCTTCCTGTATTGCATTTCTTAGGTCTGGCAAAGACCTCGGCCGATGTTTGAACATCTCAGCCTTAAGTTGTCCCCATAGAAAAAATCGCAGGGTGCAAGGTCTGGTGATCGTGCTGGCCAGGGGGCGTCGCCACGTGAAGAAATTAAGCGTCCGGGAAACATCTGTCTCAGGACTTGGAGAGAAATCTGAGCCGTGTGAGAGGTGGCTCCGTCCTGCTGAAACCATGCCTGGTCAGTCTGCAGCGCATTGAGTCTTGGTGCCGAAAAATTGTTGATCATAAAAGAGTACCGCTGAGAGTTCACTGTCACAGTAGCACTATTCTTTTCAAAAACGTAAGTATCCCGACTTTTGCAACCGCGCACCATACAGTAACACGGTCGTTATGTAGAGGTTTTTCATGAAGTTCACGAGGGTTCTGTCCACTCCAATATCGGAAATTTTTATGATCCAAGCATGTAAACCCAAATTTCCCCACTGTTTAGATACTATTCATATTAATACAGTTTCCTTATTTTGATCCATATGTTTTTTATTTAAATATTAAATCAGTGAGGATGTTTTGCGGCACCCTTTATTTCCGGTGAGGCTGAGGCTGAAATTTCCTGGACTGACAAAAGACCAAACTCAGACCAGAGTAAAATTATTGATAAACAATAACTAAGTTTGTCATTGTGTGGAAAGTAGATATTTTAATGCGGAAGAACAATATTGTTTTTAGACAAGTCAGTAACATTTTAATTTAATAAATTTTAATTCAGTTAAAAAGTAAGTTGAATATTTTGACGATCAGTACAGGACAAAATAATAATAATAATAATAATAATAATAATAATAATAATAATAATAATAATAATAATAATATATAGGTACCTCATTTCATAAGAAATTGTTGTCAAGAATTTGACATATTTTCTAATTAGCATTTAATCAGAAAACGTAATATAGGTTTTCTATTCATTTAATTATACTCTATTGTCCTTTCAGTCCCAAGGTTATTTCATTTCCATCCTGTGTATAATAACTATATAAATTAACAAATGATATAATTACGACTTCTTTAGTTAATGATACAAAGTGTTACATCAAGGTGACGTTATTGTTATATTTTATACTAGACCCGTGTCCGCTGCACCCGTTAGAAATAAATATAAAGTAATTACATAATTAAAATAGGACATTTGATCCAGGAATATTCGTTTTGATAGAAGGATAAATAGTTTAATATTTACTTAATTTAAATTATATTTAAATAATTAAAATGGAATCATTTTGGTCCAGAGAGCACTCATTTGGTGCAATGACAATTCCTTTAACATGTTTCTTAATTGTTATTACATGCATCCATAGTTCAATGAACATTGACATCATTTACTTTTAATGTGTATACTTTATTTTACTTGTTATATGTTTCCATTGAATTATGGTAATAACTTAATTTTAACTCTTGTTTTCTACTTATTCAGTAAATGGCGCTTGGCTCACTATGGTTCTGAACCCTTCAAATAACTTAAATAACTTATATTATATTATATTATATTATTTATATTATATTATATAAAAAGTGTTTGATAACGGATGTACCCCGATAAGTAAGTTTTTAATTTGTTATGGGGGCTCTTGAATCTCAGGAGGAACAAATTTTATTTTACAACAGGGCAACATAATCTGCTTGGCTCATTACCCAAATTTTTGCATTGCATTTAATGCCTATGTATTTTATGTATTTTAACTCGATTCAATTGAGCATAGTTAAAATTTGGATTATAAAATAATGAAATGCTAAGCTAACGTATTATTACTGCATACTAAATCAATACACTTTCGTTGTTCGTTAATTCTCTGAGATAAACATTATTTTAAGAAATACAGGAAACGAATACACAGAATAGCCTATCAAATTTTCTGTGCATAAGAAGCTATTTTAATCTTACCTGTCCTCAATTCACTCAGAAGTTATTGTAATAACATTATAGCATTATGTCCATACAGAGAAACTACACTTTCCAATGGTGAAATAATAATTAATTATACAAATCGGTTAATTTAGCTTCCGATATTGCTTCATTTAACACAAAACATTTTCTGTAGGCTATGATTCATATCTTTCGATTGTTGTTGACCAAGGCCCCTTATAGAAAGTCATTTTTTTATTTCATTACACGGCCTTAGATGGCAGTTATTTTAATTTTAAAATTCATTTATCTCATTAAATATCAGTCCTATCAAAATTTTGAAATAATAGAACTTATCGGAAATGATTTTTAAAGAAATTTGTTTTATGAACATTTTTCATAAAAATCAATAATAAGCGAGATATTTCTTTATTTAATTCAGATAACCCTCCTTTTAAATAATGTATTTTGAATGCCATATAGCCTATAATCTAAGTTACAACGAGCTTAATTTATATTCCAATTTTCATCGAAATCCGTTCAGCCATTATCGCGTGAAAAGGTAACAAACATACAGACAGACAGACAGACATACAAACAAAAATTTCAAAAAAGCGATTTTCGGTTTCAGGGTGGTTAATTATATATGTTAGGACCAATTATTTTTGGAAAATCGAAAATTACCAGAAAAATTTCGGCTATAGATTTATTATTAGTAATAGATGCTCATGTTCACATGATATGATGTTTTGTAACTACATTGTGTTTACAGTATGTTCACGTGGAATGTTATTTGATATGGAATGGAATAGTGCATATATTTATACAAATGTGGTGTGTAATTAAATAACAAAGGAGATCCTGCGAACAAATCCCACGGTCGACCAATCGAATAATTGTCCTCAGAGGTAACCCATTGGCAGAAGTGTTACTCTTCGAAACTGTTAAAACTTCCTGTGAATAATTACCTGAATGAAGTGGCACACAAACACATTGTGTTTATTTTACGAGGAAAACTGATAATTTAACGACCTCTTAACTATAGAAGTTATTGCTGGTTTTGAGGAGGCATGACGCTTATGCTGCAATTACAATGAAAGAAGTAGTTATGGCGCAGACCTACTTTCTTTCTCAGCGATTTCACAAGATATCTATGTATATTCGTGGGATAGAACTCTCAAACTCCTGAACACTAAGGTCCTATTAATAAATATTCTTTTATCTCTCAATTAATACCTCTAACTCAGGGGTCGTCAGCACAGAGCACGCTGGGGCTAGTCTCTCTTACCCGCGGAAAACGCAGTGCACTAGGGTGCACTCCGTAGCTGCTAGCTAGTATTCTCTCTATCTCTCCCTGTTGCACGACAGTGCACACGGGACAGCACCGCGTACCCTTTGCACATTTCAGCGAGTGCTGACGACCACTACTCTAACTTATAAGATGATGAATATACTATATTGAAATATTAGCTCTTATAATTACTATGCAATAAAGTTATTACAGATTTTTGTAATGAAAAAATCTTTGCGTCTATTTCTTTATTAGTTAATATTTTGTTAGAAGTGTTTTGAAGTTCATGAAAATTTACAAAATAATTATAAACATCTAAAAGGAAAAAAAAATTAAAGCAGGCCTTGGATGAGTGAATTATGATTTATTTAAAACAAAGCAGTTTCGGATTCAGTCAGCCGTGAAGCAAATAATAGGGGAAGGAAATAAATGTGACACCATAGTGAATACATTATATTTTTTTACGGATTATCAACAGTAATCTCTCTAGAGATTTTGATTTATCTAGAGAAAATCAAAACTCAAGTGAGATTTATTTGATTATTACACGATTAGATGAAAATATATAAAGATAAGAAGAAATAAAGTACTCTAATTCAATAAAATATTAATTGACTTACTGAAATTCTATTTCATTAATGTTAGCTTCACCAAAACGTTTGAACGGAGCCGCCATTTTCAGTTGACTGTCTATGCGGTAAACAAATGACGATCGCAAAGCATGTTTTATAGTACTGTAAAAAAATTTGCAGTTTGAAATGTTGGCAAACAAAGAAACAAATAGAAGGAAGATGATAAAAACAAGAAAAAGTATAGAAAGATTAGAAGAAATAAAGTACTCTAATACAATAAAATCGATATTAATTAACTTACTAAAATTCTTTTTCATTAATATTACCTTCACCAAAATGTTTGAACGGAGCCGCCATTTTCAATCGACTATCTATGCGAGAAACAAACTACGATCGCAAAGCATGTTTTATAGTACCGTAAAGAATTTGCAGTTTGAAATGTTGGCAAAGAAACAAATGCTAGGGTAGAGATAAAAACAAACAAATTCTATGGAAGCGATAAAATTGAACAAATGCTAGGAAGCTATAAAATTGTGAGATAAGCAGCCATGATTGGTTGAAAGATATCCTTTTGTACCGCTTTAGTAGTCAAACGTAGTATGGCGTAGTGAAAGTGTAATAGTCAACGAAAACATCAATATTTACCTATGTCGTCATTAATTTATTATTAACTAGCCGTACCCGTGCGCTCCACTGCACCCGTTAGAAATAAATATAAAGTAATTACATAATTAAAATAGGACATTTGATCCAGGGAATATTCGTCTTTGATAGAAGGATAAATCGTTTAATATGTTACTTAATTTAAATTGTATTTAAATAATTAAAAAGTGGTCATTTTGGTCCAGAAATCATTTGGTGCAATGACAATTCCTTTAACATGTTTCTTAATTTTTATTACATGCATCCATCTTTAATGAAGACTGACATATCATTTAGATTTAATGTGTATAGGCCTACTTTATTTTACTTGCTATATGTTTCCATTGAATTATGATAATAACTTAATTTTAACCCTTGTTTTCTACGTATTCAGTAAATGGCGCGGCCTTTGGTTCTGAACTCTTCAAATAACTTAAATAACTTAAATTATATTATATTATATTATATTATATTATATTATATTATATTATATTATATTATATTATATTATATTATATTATATTATATTATATTATATCATACCATATCATATCATATCATATCATATATCATATTAATTATATTATATTATATTATATTGTATTATATTATATTATATTATATTATATTATATTATATTATATTATATTATATTATATTATATTATATTATATTATATTATATTATATTATATTATATTATATAAAAGTGTGTTGATAAGTAAGTTTTCAATTTGTTATGGGGGCTCTTGAATATCAGGAGGATCAAATTTTATTTTACAACATGGCAACATTATCTGCTTGGCTCATTACCCAAATTTTTGCATTGCATTTAATGCATATATTTTATAATTTCAGCTCGATTCAATTGAGCATAGTTAAAATTTGGATTATAAAATAATGAAATGCTAAGCTAACTATTATTACTGCATACTAAATCAATACACTCTCGTTGGTAGTTAATTCTCTGAGATAAACATTATTTTAAGAAATACCGAATACACAGAATAGCCTATCAAGTTTTCTGTGCATAAGGAGCTATTTTAATCTTACCTGTCCTCAATTCACTCAGAAGTTACTGTAATAACATTATAATTATGTCCATCTAGAGAAACTACACTTTCCAATGGTGAAATAATAATTAATTATACAAATCAGTTAATTTAGCTTCCGATATTGCTCCATACGAACACAGAAACATTTTCTGTAGGCTATGATTCATAGCTTTCGATTGTTGTTGATCAAGGCCCCTTATAGACGAAGTCATTTGTTTATTTCATTACACGGCCTTAGATGGCAGTTATTTTAATTTTAAAACTCATGTATCTCATTAAATATCAGTCCTATCAAAATTTATCAAAGACTAAAACTTATCGGAAATGATTTGTAAAGAAATGTTTGTTATGTAACATTTTTAATAAAAATCAATAATAAGCTAGATATTTCGATTTATTTAATTCAGGCCCCCTCCCCTCTTTTAAATAATGCATTTTGAATGCCATATAGCCTATAATCTAGTTACAACGAACTTAATTTAATTCCAATTTTCATCGAAATCCGTTCAGCCATTATCGCGTGAAAAGGTAACAAACATGAGACAGACATACAAAAAAAAATTCAAAAATGCGATTTTCGGTTTCAGAGGGTTAATTATATTTAGGACCAATTATTTTGGAAAATCGAAAATTACCAGAAAAATTTCGTAAGATTTATTATTAATATAGATAATATTCACATAAGGTGCCGGCCTTATGATATTCCTCACTAAATATCTCACGCACTCTAAATGTACTAGTTTCAATATAATAGCACTTAATATGGACTTTTTCTTCTATAGAATACTACATTTTCTCAGATTAATAAATGAATTGTAAACCAATATTTCTCAAAGTTTTTGACGATGAGGCCCACCTCCTCCTCATATTACTTTTAGTTCGAACCTTTGCCTAAAATGTAGAGTAGAATTGTAGAATACAGTAATGTAAAATTTTGTATATCACTTAAAAAAAGACGACTTAATTACGTTTTCACTTAACACAAAAAAGTCGTATGTGTATTCAGAGACAAAAAAATAAGTACTTTTAATGATATGAATGGACGGGGATTTTTTCCGCTACAAAAATTGTAATAATTATTTTTTAGTACATGCTCTCTAAAATAGTTGCTTTTCGGACTGTTATCGAGAATAAATGCTAACCATTTAAAATCAGATGAAAATATTGTTTTGATTTACATCTGACAAGATGCAGAAACTGTCCAAGTTTATACAACAATGGTTTAAAACCAGTTGTATGTTCATGCGCATGCGCACTAACATTTATCGCGGAAACAAGCCTGGTGACATTCGGTAGAACATTCCGTCATTGGACCATTCTTCTTCATCGAGGTGACATCACAGGGAATGTGTATCTGAACATGCTGCAGAAATTTTTTATTGATCAACTCCTCCCAGAATCGGTTTTTCAGCAACATGGGGCTCCACCCATTACTATGAAGCAGTGCGTGGCTTCTTGAATGAAAACTTTCCCAATAGGTTGATCGGAAGAGGAGAACCCTTGCCTGACCACCTAGGTCACCCGACTTGACGTCCATTGACCTTACTCTGGGGCTTTGTGACAAGTGGTATGTACCAACGTGATACAGTTGACACTTTGGAAAAATTGAGACAACGCATTATAAATGCAGCTGAGCTAATCACTTCACAAATGAATAATTTCGAAGGAAAAAAATTGTTCCGGGGCCGGGTATCGAACCCGGGACCTTTGGTTAAACTTATACCTGAAAGCTTGATTTGCATAATACATGTCACTGTTTGTTAACAGAAAAACCACAATTTAAGTCACACAGAGTTAGTGTGCATTCAATGTTGGTTGCTTGACGGTTGTCAGCCTACTTTGAGATCTGTGGATACAGAGGGAAAAATTGGTTCGGTGTCTGGTAGAGTTCCCGGGTAGCTCAGTTGGTAGACCGTTGGTATTTTTCCATCGAAATTATTCAAATCAACTTTACAGGGAATTATACCTGAAAACTTGATTTGCACTTCACAAATGTTATGGAACACTTGGCAGAAGGTTGAGTACCTTCTAGATGTCTTCAGGGTAGCTCGAGGCGCACACATCGAGTTGAACTGACCATTCTCCGAAACTCGGAGAGTTTTTACATCAAGTTATACAAAAAGTTAAGTTATAAAACCATTATTTATACTTTAAATTAGCACTTATTTCTCGATCCCTCTAAGCGGGACAAGGTATATTTTACAGAAGAGAAGCTGGAAGAAGAATAGGAAACGCAGAAGGCAAATAATGACATCGACTAATTCCAGTAGTATCTTTGGGACTATAAGGGGATATACTAACTTCATCAATACAAGTCAATGTTGAATTCCTGTATGAATACATAAGGCAGTATACGAATGAAGGTCAGGGCCGTTACCTTTCACATTTCTTTCCTCTCACACAATCCTTTCAATCTGACAGTGACATACCGATGTTGTCAACTAATAAATTAAATATTATTTCTTTTTCCTTTCATAATGTGACCGTAATCTTCCAGAAGCCTTAATTGAATTTCCTGACCAATCAGTTCCGCCTTTACAACATTCATCTGTATCAGATAAAAAAAAAGACACGGAGAGGAGAGAGTTAAGTGTACACTAGCGTTCAAAGATACCTGATCTCTACTAACTGATAAAGATCGATAATGTGTTCATGTAAGTGTGGTCTGTTTAGTTATTACTGCTATGAATAAATGGCGAAGATAATAGTGAGAGTTGCCAAAATATAGCCGCATTATATAATTCAATATTTCTTTCCCCTCTGTTCATTGGAAACCAACACTGGATTTAGGGGGAAACCGCTGTTACTGTCAATTATGAGAATAATTTATGATTAATCTACACCACCATTTTCCCCAATACGTTTTTTAACTATCCCAATAATAGTACCATGTATTGAAAACTAGCGGAACTATTTTAAAGTTAGTCTATTTGTTATATCTTTAGTTCTAACATTCCGTGATTAGAACGGTCGCTTACACGATCAGAAAATTCTAGGACAGATATATTTGAAAGCCAGTGTACATATATTCTCGTAATAGAAGTGCAGAGTAGGCTATAACATTAAAAGATTTCTCAAAGAATTCTTCTATTTTGAATTAACATTGTACACTGTTCATAACAATAAATTCACAAAAAAAATCCACTAGAAAACCGTCAGAGTAATAAAAAATTGTACAAAAAGTAACTTGCACTGGATACAAAACTATATAATTTCTTCTTCTTGTTAATTAATGGGAGGATAATATTAAAATGGATTTGAGGGAGGTGGGGTGTGATGATAGACTGGATTAATCTTGCACAGGATAGAGACCGATGGCGGGCTTATGTGAGGGCGGCAATGAACCTTCGGGTTCCTTAAAAGCCATTTGTAAGTTGTAAGTAAGTAAGTTAATTAATGTTTACCGCATTAATGTAGGCACCATACTTTTATCTGCTGTTGGTTAGCGGGAGCATTGTCAGACAGCTCGAGCAACCATATCCCCTCTTCACCACTTAGGGGACGCTTATGCATGCCATAGCAGATTAGCGTACTGAAATAGCAATTCCCCAATCTATTATGGAATAGTTATAGAGCTGTGACTCGGTTCCCAGAGCCTTGTTTGTTAAAAACAGGTTGCACTATGGGAAGGTGAGGATGGGATTTGAGTAGGAGAGGTTATGGAATGCACTTCACTACTCCTTGCAACCCTTATGTAATTTCTGAAAGCAAACTTTATGGAAACCTACTTTGGACACCGTCAATAGAAATGATCTGTATTAATGGATTTATCGCCAGAAATGCCCTGTGTTAATATATTTAGCGCAGAAATGCTCTGCGTTAATAGATTTAGCACTAGAAATGCACTGTATTAATAGATTTAGGGCCAGAAATGCTCTGTCTTAATAGATTTAGCACCAGAAATACTCTGTGTTAATAGATCTAGCACCTGAAATGCTCTATGTTAATAGATCTAGCACCAGAAATGCCCTGTGTTAATAGATCTAGCACCAGAAATGCCCTGTGTTAATAGATTTAGCACCAGAAATGCCCTGTGTTAATAGATTAAGCACCAGAAATGCCCTGTGTTAATAGATCTAGCACCTGAAATGCTCTATGTTAATAGATCTAGCACCAGAAATGCCCTGTGTTAATAGATCTAGCACCAGAAATGCCCTGCGTTAATAGATTTAGCGACAGAAATTCTAACTGTTACGCCTTGGTTTTTCTGAACTGATACATGCGACATGCGAGGTGCAAGGCCCGCCTCGCACAAATCCGAACTACACGAGAAATAATGAATAGTTTCTATAACTGTGACATGCGAGGTCTGCGCACCTCGCAGCCATAGAAACCACTCACTATCTCTCGTGTAGTCCGGATTTGTGCGAGGCGGGCCTCGCACCTCGCACGTCGCATGCGTCGGTTCAGAAAAACCAAGGCTTTACTGAATTTAACGACAAGAATGCCAACACTTAATAATATTTAGAGGGAGAAATATCCATTGTTACTACTTTTGAAGCCAGAAATGCCTACTCTTGTTCCATTATAGCACCATAAATGCGTACTGGAACTACATTTTGCCGCAGAATGCCCAATGTTGCTACAATTGTATGGGCCAAGCACTGTTATGGACACTTCTTAAATAATACATTTTGGTTATATGTAAGATAACAGAATTACTTAATCATTTCTTTTTCTCCGATAGTAAAGAATTCTGGTACAGAAAACTATGAAGATTATGTAAATGGAAGTGCACCGTGGATTGTAAATATTGTGTTCTAAGCACAGAAGACAGCAGAGATCGGATTTTTGCACACTGGCGTTATACATCATACATGGAACTTCTACGTATAAAACTTTTCAGAAAGAAAAGCTACCACAGCAAATTTATACAACGCATGACCGAAGTACCCGTAAGATTCATCGTATCTGACTCATGAATAGCTGTAAAATCACATGTGAGGTGACAATGAAATGCCATTTTAGAATTACGTAATATCTTTTTGTGCGAGATCGTGCGTATTTGCTTGGTTTCCGCATAAAACCATTCCGCGGAAAGTCTAAAATTCCACATTCAGTATTCCCAACCTAACACACATAACAATTTCCCTCTTCTTACCGCTTAAGTGACATATTGATTTTACTGCTTTAGGCTTTTAACATATTATTTTTAGAGACGTTCAATATAGTAATAATTATAAATTGGAAACTTACCACTGCAATTTCACCTAAATTGCACTGTTAATTATTGTTTTTAAATATTTGAAAAAATTAAGTAAACTCTACAACTCCACTAAAGTTACTGCATTCGTGATGCAAGTAACATTAAGGAAGCCGTGAAAAAATCAACAAGATTCCATAGACTGGGGGGGGGGGGGAAGACAGACGTATATCATGGCCTGCTGGAGTATAGTAAACACAGAAAACATTTTAAAGCAACAATGTTGAAGATAGATGTTTTTGTTTTGCAAATTTGCCGTCATTGAACAGAAACCAAGATGGAGATTTCATTGCAACTAATTAGAAATTCCTCTTTCAGGTATGTAATAAACGATCTTCGCATAAAATAATGTACGATACACGAGCGGTATGTTTTCTTTCAATTCTCGGAAATTAAAAAAGCTCAACTACGTTTCGCTTTTTCAAACTTTTCCTCGAACATGAGAACTTCAACATACCGCTCTTGTAACGCATATTACTATTATCGCGGTCTGCTTGTATATTGATCAGGAAGATGAATGTTTTAGCTTCTCAAATATATATTATGACGTAATATCTTTCCCACTAAAAGGAATAATATTTTCTCAATAGAAAACAGAATCCATAAATGTTCCCCATTGCAGAGGCCATTGTAATACTTATTTTATCGTCTTTTTTGTACACATAACCAAACACTATTCCCTGCTAAATTACAAAATGCCTTCAAAAGCATGCCGCTTTGAAAGTCATCCTTCAGTGATTATTTTCTGCGAATTTTTATCCCCTGTGTTGCTTTCACTACACGAGGCTCTCTTCTTCACGTTTACTTTCTGTTTATGAAGGGCGCGGATTTTTATCAAGAATTCCAAGCCTTTGTTTAACAATTAGGATTCCCATCTCCTCGAAGCAATTAAATACAAAATGCATGTTATTCTAGGCTTCAATATTGTTCCACACCCAACATGCAACCGCACCCACTAAAGAAAGAAAGCGTTTATTCTTGTTGTACGAAAAAAATCTGCAAACATATACAACAAAAACGAAGACTATTCCTCTCAAGTCGAAGGTCTGTGTAAAGTCGAAGGTCTGTGTATACTGTATATATGAACTAAAATTGCGCCATATTACTGGGAACTATAAAGAAATGTAGCGTAGGCATTGTTTCTCAGAGACGAAAGTCTGTGCTAAATCACGTGAATTCACTACCGTCCTTAAAAAAAAAAAAAAAAAAAAAAAAAAAAAAAAAAAAAAAAAAAAACTTCCTTCTCCATAACAAGAAAACTTATCTTATCTTGGACACTGAATTATAAAATGATAAATACTCTAATCATTATTATCTTCATTGCCGTTTTTGTTCTTGTTCTCCTTCATATATGAAGAGTCCACTGCAAGAATGATGGATGTCACTTTCTCGTCGAAAATGAACCAAGACTGTCAATGCATAGCTTAAGACATGTAGAATGTACATACAGACTTATATGGCATTAACACTGATAGTCACTGAATAATTTCGAAGGAAAAATTGTTCCGGAGCCAGGTATCAACGACTGGACCTTTGGTTTAACTGCTCTACCACTGAACTCAGAACTCTAACCGACACCGAAAATCAGACCTCAAAGTGGGCTGACAACCGTCAAGCAACCAACTTTGCACACTAACTCCGTGTGACTTAAATTGTGGTTTTCATTAACGAACACGTTTATGCAAATCAAGATTTTCAGGTATAACTCCCTGTAAAGTTGATACCTGGCTCCGGAACAATTTTTCCCTCGAAATTATTCAAATCAACTTTACAGGGAGTTATACCTGAAAATCTTGATTTGCATAATACACGTCACTGTTCATTCTTTAAGTCAGTTAATGACTCGAAAATTCACGGTTGTCAGCCCACTTTGAGGTCTGTGGATATAGAAAAATTGGATCGGTGTCGTTAGAGTTCCCGAGTAGCTCAGTGGTAGAGCGTTGGTACGTTAAACCAAAGGTCCCGGGTTCGATACCTGGCTCCGGAACAATTTTTCCCTCGAAATTATTCAAATCAACTTTACAGGGAGTTATACCTGAAAATCTTGATTTGCACTGATAGTCACTGTCCAGTAATGATCGGAAAATCACAGTTAAGCTTTGAGCGCTAAGCATTTCAAACTTTCAATTGCTTCTCCTGCAAAATGCATTCCAAATGACATCCATCATTCTTGCAGTGGACTCTTCATATTAGGTTGAAGATTAGGTTCGTAGCGTTTTTGTTCGTCATCACAACACGGCGTTGCTAGGAGACTATTGATCGTGTCTCATTTTTTGTTATTTGGAGTGTTGTGCTTTGTAAATACGCCTTGAATTTTCTGGACTTTAAGAAAGTTTGAGTTATTTGTGGACTAAAGAAGATGAGTGTTAACTGGAAAAAAACAAACATATCTGTCATATTCTTCTATTTGAGTTTAATAGAGGAGCAAAGGCAGCGGAGGCGGCTCGAAACATTTATGCCGTGTACGGGGAGAATCCCATCGGAAAAAGCACTGCAATAAAATAGTTCTGTCGTTTCAACACACAGTATAAAAGTTAGTGTCCATTCACAGAAGATGATGTTATGTATCTTGTGGGATAAAGAAGGTGGCGTGTGTTACAAATTGTTTCCCAGGAAACCATTACTTGCTGGAATTTATTGCGGCCGCAGTTGAAGAAAAGCAACTGGGAAGACTTCACCAAGTGCTGCTGCAACACGATAATATATGCTCGTACTCCGCTAAACACGACGAAAGCAGCTATCCAGGAGTTCGGTTGGGAGGTGATTCCACATTCCCCATAATCTCCCGACTTTCCGGCCTCAGATTTCCACATAGGGGACGCATATGCATGTAATAGTAGGTGAGCCTGCGAAATGACTTTTCCTCCATTTTTGATGGAACAGTTATACCTGTGATTCGGTCCCCAGAGCCTCGTTTGTTAAAAACAGGTTGCACCACGGGAAGGTGAGGATGGGATTTGAGTAGGAGAGGTTATGGAATGCACTTCACTACTCCTTGCAACCCAAATCGACAATATTGATACATTGATAGGTGATTTTGATATGCTGAAATTCATGAATTCTTACACTCCATTGGTGAAGTGGTACTAGTAGTGTTACATATGCGGAATAGTCATTACTATTTCACTTGATAGAAGGAAACTTAAATGTAAATTCAGCTTTTATACAGGGTGATTCACGAGGATTTAACGTCCCTTACGGAGCTTATTTCCGAAGATATTCTGAGAAAAGAAAGTCACATAAACATTTGTCTTATTGAATTCTCAATATTTTCAGAGTTACGCTAATTTGAAGTTGTTTGTAAAATACCAATATTCTTGAGTTTTAAGGGTAAAAAAATATTATAGATAAAGAATAAACCATTCAGAAGTATCATTTCTTTAATTAGCTAGTATTCTGAAGCTAAAAATGTGTTGTGAATTCCATTGTTGCTTCGTACAGATATTTTTTTTTCGATTTTCAATTACAAAATTACATTTTTTATGCGTTTATCACAGGAATTGTTCAAATCACGCTACTCTTATAAATTCTTTAAGACTGTACATTAGGATGCATAATTAAACTGTAAAGAATCAAGTTATTAGTAACAATTTTTGTGATGAGTGCGTAAGAATTATGTAATTTTTGGTTAAAAATTGAAAAACAAAATCTATACAAAGCAATTAACAACACATTTTTAGCTTCAGAACACTAGCCAATTAAAGAAATGATACTTCTGAATAGTTCATTCTCTATTTGTAATATTTTCCCCCCTTAAAACTAAAGAAAAAAGAAATCTTACTAACAACTTCAAATTAGTGTAACTCTGAAAATATTGAGAATAGAACAAATAAGGTTTATATGACATTTTTTGCTCAGAATGTCTTCGGAAATAAGCTCCGTAAGTGACGGTAAATCCTCATGAATCACCGTATATTTGCAGAGTTTCCATTCCTGAGTCCTGTTGAAGGAAGTGAAATAGTGAGAGTAGTAGGACATGGATGCCCTTTATCACCTATCCTGTTCAACATCTAAGGGAGAAGGGGCACTTTTGAACAGGGGACACAATAGAACAGATTGAATTTCTCACCTCAACATATAATTTTCATAACGTTGCCGGTACTGACTGCAGAAGCCAGCCCGTGTGATGTACTGGCTGCCATTTTTCTTCCATTTAATTTATTGGTGTGAACTCAGTGGATGCCCTTGTGCTGAAGTGCTTAGAAAGTATATTTTTTTCGAACTCCGTAAGGATATAGCCTACTGTACTAACAAAATGAACGTTTCAGAGATGAGTGTCATAAAATATTAGAGCCTAATAAATTCACTTTTCGAAAATGATTGTAGATCTCTAATAGGCTATTTACTTCTTCTTCCTTTTAATGAATGGTCGTACTTGATAGGATCATGTGGGACACATTTAAGTAGTTTCTTGGGGAACATTTGAACAGTGTTCAAAACTGCCTCACAACACACACTTACAAAAATATACGTCAATTAGCATACGATCATGCTCGTCACTTAGCTTGCAAATAATAATTGGTGCCACATGACATATTAATAGATAAGTTAAGTAGGCTAGGAATAGATAAACGAGTGGTGCTATGGATCCGAGAATTCTTAAACGGTAGAACCCAGAGAGTTAGAGTAGGTCATGAAATATCGGAAATTGGAAATATAAGTTCAGGGGTGCCACAGGGCAGCGTTCTGGGTCCATTACTCTTTATAATATACGTAAATGACCTATGCCAGAATATTACATCAAATATGAGGCTATTTGCAGACGACTGCATTATCTATAGAAAGATTAGAAATAATTCAGATGTAGATGCTATTCAAACAGACTTGAATAAAATTTATAACTGGGCGTTAAAGCATAGGATGAAAATAAATGGTTCTAAAAGTAAATCTATAACATTTTGTAAAACCCGAGAGGAAACTAGTCTTAATTACGAATTCAGTGGTGTTGTAATTCCGCAAGAACAATGTTGTAAATACCTAGGAGTGTATTTAAACTCCAAACTTTCTTGGGGAGAGCATGTTGATAATGTTACGGGTAAAGCATGGAGGGCACTTCACTTTATTATGAGAATCTTGAGAAAGGCTAGCCCCAAATCGAGGGAAATAGCATATCTAACGTTAGTGCGACCGTTAATGGAATACGGAACTACATGTTGGGATCCCTATAGAATATACCAGATAAATTCCTTAGAAAGAATCCAGTATAGGGCAGCGAAATTTGTTAAAGCTAAAAGAGAAGATGGAAACGATACGATAAAAGAACTTAAATGGGAAACTTTGGAAAACAGACGTAGGAAAATTAGAATAACATCATTGTATAGAGCACATCTAGGTCAGAAAGCATGGGTAGACATAACGGCTCGGTTAGAAAAGCCAACGTACTATGGTAGGAACGATCATGATTTTAAAATCAAATATAGGAAACAGAAAACGGATGTAGGTAAATTCTCATTTTTAAATAGAACTATAAATGATTGGAATGACCTACCTGCAGCGGTCTTTGAGGGCTGTCCTTCCTTAAGGAGATTCAAGAATAATTTAAAAAGTTGTATATAAAGTGAAAATTAAAATTAAGGTGACATTCAACATTTAATTTTTTTAAGGTGACATGTATTTATCTAGGCTGACGAGTTTACTTCCTTGGTTTGAATTGTAAATATTTAAAAATAGCGTGTAAGAGGGCCTTAGACTAGAAATGTTTAGTTTAAATGTAGTTCTGTTTATAAGTATGCATAAGGATGTAATTATTTGACTTATTTGAACTGTTGTATCAGTGAAGAGGTGAGTCAGGTGGTTTTAGTCAGTGAACAGTTATGGTTTTATAGTGCAGTGAAATGTTTCTATCAGTGATAATTTATAGTGTCAGTGAAATGTGTGCTAAAGTGTCAGTGAAATGCGTCATAGTGCCACTAAAGGGAATGAGATGAGAGTAAAGTGAAGACTATTGAAACTTATGTAGGACCTATAGATAATTATGTAGGTTGTATTGTAAAATTAGGTATTTTATTTTATGTTTTATTATTATTGTGTTAAATTGTATTGTGTATTATTATTGTATTGTGTGTAAAATTGTATATGTGTTGTAAAATTGTATTGTGCATTGCAAATTTTATTGTGTATTGGTTATCATTTTATTGTGTATTGTTAATATTGTATATACCACTGCCACCGGGTGCTTGCCCACTTGCAGTGTAAATAAATACATACATACATACATACATACATACATAATTATACCGAAGCATGTGATAATAACAATGTCAGGTTTATGTGAAACTCCACAAGATATGGTAGAAAGAAATGACACCGAGGAAATTATTTTGCAGTAATATGCAACAAAGGAAACTAAAGTTTTCTATGTTGGACAAGTGGAAGAAGTAGATGGACAGTATCAGGTTTATGTACATGTTTCGACAGACGTGGAACATTATATTATATCCTAAAACTGAAGACTGCAGTAAGACAAAGAAAAGTGATATTGTCATGAAATTCACACAACCAAAAAATTCAGAGGGAAGTGCTCGCACTATGACAGTGATACACTTTGATGTGGATTTCGAAAGTTTTAAAGAAAAAATAATGTAACCACAGTAGTTCTCTTTACATGACATTTCTGAGCGTTAATAAGTTCTTTGACAGATGATTTGGACATTGTTCAAAAGTATCCCATACCTGTTCAAAAGGACCCCATATATGGGGCGTTTTGAACATGTTACAAGAGTTTCTTCTGACTTTATGTTTCAAATATATGTAATTTGCTGTAAATATAAAATTCATAGGTGTTCCTTAAACAATGTCTTATAATTGTGTGCCATTTAAAGTTGAAAAATTTATAATGGACGTGAATAAAAAATGTAAATATAGAAACTGTTCAAATGTGTCCCTTCTCCCCTACTTGGAGGATTTAACGAAGAACTGCTTTCGGAACTTGGGACGGGAAAGTAGGAGGAAGAAGAATAAAGTGCGTAAGATTTTTTGTTGATGTAGAGTTCTTAGCGAAGAGGAGACGATACTAAGAGATATGCTACTGGAGCTAAATGACAGCTGTGAGCAGTATGGAATGAAGATAAATATAAACAAGACGAAGACAATGGTTATCGAAAGAAAAATAAAGAAGGTAAACGTGCGAATTCGAAACATGGCAATAGAACAAGAGGACAGCTTCAAATACTTGGGGTGTAGGCAGTAACATGAGCTGCTGCCAGGAAGTCAAAAAGGAAGATAGCAATGGCAAAGGAAACTTTTAATAGAAAAATAAGCATCTTCTGCGGGCCTCTAGAAAAATAACTAAGAAAGAGACTAGTGAAGTACTCTGTGCGGAGTGTGGGATTGTATGGGGTAGAAACATGAACATTACGACGAAGTGAAGAGAAGCGACTAGAAGCATTTCAAATGTAGATATGGAGAAGAACGGAGCGTGTGAAATGAACAGACAGAATAAGAAATGGAGCTATGTTGGAAAGAGTGGGTGAAGAAAGAATGATGCTGAAACTGATCAGGGAGAGGAAAAGAAATTCGCTGGGTTACTGACTGAGAAGAAATTAACTTAGAAAGCATGTTGTAAATATTCAGATTGTCAATGTTAATACAGATAATACAATATAATATTTGTTTTATTCAGTCTTATGACAAATCAATTATTAAAACAATGACTTATATTTCATAACATGTAGTCATTGTGTTTTATATAAAATAAGTTACGAACGTTTTCGCCCATTCAGGCATCTTCAGGTTCAGTGTACAATATCTCATTATTAAACTGTATGATAATTACAATGGTAGTCGATGAGATGAACTGTTTAAAATCATAATACAAGTATATATTAAAAATGTACAACATATGCATAATTAAAATGTAATCATGTTACAAAGTCATAAAATTGTAAAACTGAGAACACGTAGTGTTTTACATTTTAAACTCCACAATACTCAGTGTAGCCACGTTTTAATAACATTCAATTCATCATTTTAATGGAATCTACAAAACAAGGGCTACACTGAGTATTATGGAGTTTAAAATGTAAAACACTACGTGTTCTCAATTTTACAATTTTATGATCTTGTAACATGATTACATTTTAATTATGCATATGTTGTACATTTTTAATATATACTTGTATTATGATTTTAAACAGTTCATCTCATCGACTACCATTGTAATTATCATACAGTTTAATAATGAGATATTGTACACTGAACCTGAAGATGCCTGAATGGGCGAAAACGTTCGTAACTTATTTTATATAAAACTCAATGACTAAATGTTATGAAATATAAGTCATTGTTTTAATAATTGATTTGTCATAAGACTGAATAAAACAAATATTATATTGTATTATCTGAGAAGAAATTGCCTACAGAAGAAAACACTGGAAGGAATGGTAAACGGGAGAAGAGTTCGGTATATAAGAAGATATCAGATGATAGACGAAATTAAGATATATGCGGAGACAAAGAGGAAAGCGGAAAATAGGAAACATTGGAGAATGCTGGGTTTGCAATGAAAGACCAGCCTTTGGACAGAAAACGATGAATGAATGAATTCCTGTTGATTAGTATCGACAAGCGCAATGAACCTTGACACGAAGCTGATCATGTCCGACGAATTTCACCTGGCTTATAGTCGTAAGACCATAGCCGCCGAGAGGTAATCTTGAAAGCCTGTTACAGTTTCAACTTTCTACTGCGTCGGAAAGTTCAACAGCCGAGAACGCGTACCCTTCCGGCTGGCGCGCAACGCTTTCTGACGCATTACCGACTTCTTATTTTCCTGAGACAAAAACATGTCGGAAGCTTTCTATCTCTGGAAGAAAGAAATACCTGGTTTCGACGATAAACGTGTGGAAACAGTGACCGTGTGGTTGCCACAGTCTCCATTACATCAGAAGTTCGCAGGTTCAAATCTGTGCAAGGAAAGGGGCGAGAGAGAAATGGTGGTGATTAGAGCCCGAATGTTTAGGCATTTAGGCATTATGTATAGGTATTTATTCACACTGTAATGGGTATATACCCGGTGGCAGTGGTAATTAATTACACTCAATAATGACAATAATAAACTTATTAATTATACATACAATTAATAATAATTAATACTAACAATAATTAATAATAATAATAATAATAATAATAATAATAATAATAATAATAATAATAATAATAATAACAGGGAATATCCTAAATTAAATGAAGCACGATCACTTAAAATAACATTTAAAATAAATCTAGTTTGTATCTTAAATCTAAGTTCGAACTAAAACACATGAGTATGATATGTTCATATCTGCACAAGTACCTTTCAACATTACACTCATTTCGCTGTCAACTCACTCACTGCACTGGAACTATGACACATTTCACTGATTCTATCCTGATTTCACTAACACTTCAAAAAAATTTCACTGTTCAAATACTTTGCACTGCCACTATAAACTATAAAGCTTCACTGACAGAACGCGTTTCACTTACACAACACACTTCACTGACACAACACACTTTACTGACACAACATAATTCTTCACTGATACAACACTTCAATAACAAAATATCATTTACACCCTTTAAATACTGTGTATAATTACCGTCTATTAGTAAAGTCCTTAAGCCTATAACAGTTAAAATAGGCAGACAAAAAAGGCAACAAAAAACGTAAAAATAAAGCATAACTTAATAATCCTCGAAAAAAGCATTATATTTTAAAAAGACATAATATATTTTAGCAATAAATTTAAATTACAATATATCAACATAACTCACATATTTACTTCGTAGGTGACACATGTTGACTTATAAAATACTTTTTTTTCGTGATTAACTGTCTTTTCACAAACCTTACATAACAAAACTGTTCTATCAGTTGAAAACACATGGGCATCAGATTCACTAACGTAAGCATGAAGTTTACTTTTCAATGGTTTACTGAATTTAGGCATTCTAGCTGACCGATCTTATACCTTCTGTCACCCGACAGTAACTGACTGTTCCTCACTCAAATTTCTTTCTCCCAGAATAATAAACACGTGTAGCACAAAATTGTAACAGTAAGATCTGAAAATATGAAAGCAAACTATTTAAATTCTACGTGCCGACTTCCATGTGAACGGGCATAAACTTAATATAAAAAATTATAAAGCTGATTGTTGGTATCGTGAAGACATGACATTATAAACTGTGGATTGTCGATCATTACTCATATTACACCAATAGTATTAAAGTACGATTATTAGCAGGTTAAGCAGCGAAATAAATTACTTTTATTTACTATTGTTAGTAAAGTTAGTCGTTGTTTCAAATATTTAAATTTCATATACATTACAATTAATTAGAAAATTTCAAATAAACAAGAAATTTTGTTTTAAAACGACAAAAAAAAGGCATTTATTAGTAAGAAAGACCTTAAAAAAAAAGGCAAAATAGGCAAAATAAAAAATTGACCCTATCACTTCGATTTACTCCAAATTACATTTATATCTATGCAAATAATTATATTTACTTCCACCCAGTAAAAGAGGCATTTTGTAAAAACATCCGGGCTCTAGTGATGATTTAAGAGGAATAAACATTATCAGTCTTACTAATAAACAGTGTATAGTTTTTATACGAGACTTATGCAGAGTTGAGACAGAAAACGTTACCAATAAACCGTGAATAAGCTATGGACGTATAAACAGCCTGTAACTATACAATGGGAATTGCTTTGCAGTAGTTATATACACGAAACCCCTTGTTTACGCGTTGTATATAGCGAAAAAATGGCCGCCCCTCTAACAGCTGTTCATATCGACTGTCATTTTATGATGATGGTTACCTTGTAACCACAGAAGAACCAACCAAAGATCATAGAATTATTAGAATAATATTGCTGTAGCTTGTACTCTTTGACCAAAATGTAGTGTGGTAATCGATTAGAGCCAGTTGTACTATCGATATTTAACACGCGACACTAGAGCGCCCTACCGGATGCAATAGAGAACCTCAGATATTCTATTACCTTTCGTAACGAAGTAATGACGAAACTATGACGTAGCTGTGTAACAGTTATACTTTTATACACGACGTATGTAGTGATTATTAGTAAGGAATTTACACACGACTTATAAACTAGCTACTCATTGTATAAGTATAAGACAGTTAAATGTCTGTATATAGGCCTAGGGTTTTTATTAGTAAGACCATATGAGAATAGCTCCTTTTGAAGTGGAAGTAAAGTCAGAAATTCCGGGTGCATTACTGAAAAGAACTGTAGGTTCTATGCAAAGCCTATGCACTCCAAAATTTAATTCTGCTGGTAATCTTCATCTAATATTTTACTACAGGGAGTAACGCACTCCACTGCGGACACTGTCCACCGTGGAAAAAGTCTCACCGCAGAAGTACAACAAAATTCATGTCCACCAAATAAGAATTCATTCCTAAATGCAGTTTTTTGGTAACATGAAAACAAAATTGCAAATACACATTTAAAACGAACATTTCTGAGTTTGTATGATAAGAAGAGATCAGAAAGTACGATAATGTTGAACTGCAAATGACGAATTCATATGAGGATTACAACGGAGTTGATCAGGGCTACCTCTATCATAAATTGAATAACTTGAAATTGGTATTTGCGGTCATAAAATTTTCACAACAAATTTATGATTAAACAGTTAACATACCATATGTTGCCTGGCCGTAGAGTGGATGAATGTTCAATGTCTGGTATTTTCGAAGACGACAACACTCTCCATAGTCGAGCTGGTGCTGAAAAGAGAGCCAAGAGTAATTTCAAATCAAAACTAAATTATTAAAATGAATAGATGAAGATCAACTACGTATATGAACAAACATATTATACTGTACTTGAATAAGCTCCTTTTCACGTATTACATTCTATTAGAAAGTTAAATACATTTACAATCTGGAGATAGTTGTCAGTTTATCTTATATTTATTTAATTTATTATTTATTAATACAATGTATACGTATTTTGTCCCGCGTCGTGGTCTAAGGCATCCCGTCTAGGACCCCCGTTACGGAATGCGCGCTGGTTCGAGTCCTCATGGGGGAAGAAATTTTCTCATGAAATTTCGGCCAGTGTATGGGACCGGTGCCCAACTAGCACCGTGATACACTTGGGGAGCTACGATAGGTAGCGAAATCTGGTTGTGAATACCAGCTATAACGGCTGGGGGGATCATCGTGCTAACCACACGATACCTCCATTCTGGTTGGATGATCGTCCACCTCTGCTTCGGCATGTGGGAGTGAGGCCAGCAGCAGGCTGGTCGGTTTAGGCCCTTCACGGGCTGTAGCTCCACGGATTATTATTATTATTATTATTATTATTATTATTATTATTATTATTATTATTATTATTATTATTATTATATGTATTTTAACTGTATTATAGATTATGTAAAGTCGTTATGTTGAAATAGTTTATTGTAAGTTTAAAATAACGGAAAATTGAAAGCTTCCGTAAACGTATATTTTAAATAAAAACAAATTAAGGGTCCAGGGAAATAGTACATTATGCAACGAGCCTATAATGGTAGTAATTAAGACGCAAGTATGTTTGTTTATGAAACGAGCGCAAGCGACCATATTTCTAACTTGAAATTATTCATAAGTTTTCATGTTATGGTTATGTAAGTCACGAACGGAACTGACCTGAATTGTGAGAAGTGCGCAGACGCGCATATCATTGACCTTGATATAACCTAGAGAACATTAGTCTTGATATAACCTGGAAATTGATTTAGAATTGAAAAACGATATGACAAATTGAATTTATTTGAATGTTATTTACAATTAACGCTAATTATTATAGTAACAGAACATAAACTTCTGCGACAGTATTGGATTTCTAGCCTCCGTGACATTTCCCTAGTAGCCTTTCGATTGCATATCCGAGAATAATCGAAAACCTGAACTTCAGTTAAAGTTGATATCTTTAAGATCCACTGACCATACTGGGGGAGGGAACTCATTGTAAACAGGGGAAGAATATGTGGAGTCCAGAGTAATTTTTCTCCAGTTGGTGAAGCGAAATAGTATGAACATCTGGAAAGAATGTATGCAATTGCCTACACTGAAGTAGCAACCAGTCTGAAGAAGAAATTTAAGACCAATAAACAGTTGAATACTAAGGCGCAACATGCTAGGATGATTATGTCATCAAGACGATGAGAATATTTTCTTCTCTCCCTTCTCGAAAGAAATCAGCTCTGAGTATGACAAAGTATAATGATGTGACTACTTTGTACAACCCTCTTTGGAATGAAGATTACAATTCACTTTCTCGCTGCCCGAAACCTTCAAACACAATGGATACTGGACATGAAGAAATTGTTTATTTTTCAGTTGTTACTTTCATTCCTGCAGTTCAGCACTGTCATCGCTGCTCGAGTTTCACCTTCTTTGAATCAGCAAGATTTAATGGCACAAGCCTTTGTGTTGTTAACTCTTACTGGCAGTTTAAACTGCCATATGCAGACCTGAGCGCTTTATTACACGCCGGATTTTCTCTGTATTGTAATGTCGCCAACTGTCTAACAGTTTCCTTTCATGCTGCTTCGTGAGCCTCGAATAATCGTCTATGTCAACAACTAGGCCAGACTGATGTTATCGAACTACAAGCCAAATTTCGAATATGACTTCGAAAGAAATTGAAAATACTGAAAAAAAAAAGAGGCGGCATTTTAAGCGTCGGCTGCTGGTGGAAGACGATTTCTTAGAGACAATTAATTGAAAGAGCAGTGTATTCAGTGTATTATAGGCAAATTAGACATTTGCACATTAAATTTCGAAGTAAGATTCGTGGCTTTCGATCTTATACATGGCAAGTTTACTGCATTTTATAAAGTACACCCTTTAACAAGGAAAACGGTTGCTCTTCTGTAGCATAAATTTTGTCTAGGTGTCGTTCAGATTAACGCGCGATTCACAATCAAAACGACAAAAATTAAGCATCGAGAATAAAATAAAGTCGTAACAGCGACGTAATATCTTGGAGCAACAGTACCAAATATAAATGATACTCAGGAGGAAATTAAACACAGAATAAATATGGGAAATGCCTGTTATTATTCGGTTGAGAAACTTTTATCATCCTGTCTGTTGTCAAAAAATCTGAAAGTTAGAATTTATAAAACAGTTATATTACCAGTTGTTCTTTATGGTTGTGAAACTTGGACTCTCACTTTGAGAGAGGAACATAGGTTAAAGGTGTTTGAGAATCAGGTGCTTAGGAAAATATTTGGGGCTAAGAGGAATGAAGTTACAGGAGAATGGAGAAAGTTACACAACACAGAACTGCACGCATTGTATTCTTCACCTGACATAATTAGGAACATTAAATCCAGACGTTTGAGATGGGCCGGGCATGTAGCACGTATGGGCGAATCCAGAAATTCATATAGAGTGTTAGTTGAGAGGCCGGAGGGAAAAAGACCTTTGGGAAGGCCGAGACGTAGATGGGAGGATAATATTAAAGTGGATTTGACGGAGGTGGGATATGATGGTAGAGAATGGATTAATCTTGCTCAGGATAGGGATCAATGGCGGGCTTATGTGAGGGCGGCAATGAACCTCCGGGTTCCTTAAAAGCCAGTAAGTAACAGCGACGTATCTGTATGTCACGAAAGAAATACTCCCTGCGAAAACTTTATGGCTTAGCGGTAGAGCTCTTTCTTCGCACTTCAAAATCCGGGATTCAAATCTCTCTATGTAAAATGCACGCGTGTAAACACAGCGTGTACGATTATTCCGAGATAGGACTTAGTCCGTACAAAAGAGAGAAGACCGTAGGTAAGTAAAAAGTAAATAAGTAAGTCAAATAATCTCTCTTATAATATCGTATCGACTGTCATTTTATGATGATGGTTACCTTGCAACCACAGAAGAACCAAAACCAAAGAGCACATAATAATTAGAATAATATTGCTGTAGCATATTTAAACAGCTTTACTCCATAGTTGCATGCATATTTTCAGGATTTTTAATAGTTCCGTGGTATAGTTATGAGAACCTGGGATTCTGTACAAAGTTGTTTAATCTTCGTTTTAGTACGCTACCTGCAGAATGGAGCTTACAACCGGTTTTTCATTCGACGGGTCAGAGAGCATCCGTCAAGGTAGAGCATCCAACCGAATGTTCGAATTTCAACCTGTTGCCCCTGATGTTTTGCAGGCTAGACAGAACACTGACATTTTCTAAGTACACAAACGGAGTGAGAATTGAAGAGAATTTACCATGTGTAATTTAAAAAAAAATGTATTTGCTTAATATAGGCCTACAATTGATTGCATACTGTATTTAACTTATATATATGAACAAATGGACATCGGTAACAACAAAGGAAATAAGTGTAATGCATAGTATGAAATCTGGTATGTAAAGAAATGCAAGAATAGAATATATTACAATTACTTACTAAATAGAAGAGAAAATAAGTACATACATTCCATTATAATGTTTACACTTTAAACTCACAATGCATGCCTTATCTCTAAAACAGTTGTTAATGGCTTTTAATTACTCTAAGCAGATGTATTATGTCATTAATAAATCATTTTTAAGAAGATATGTTTTGCTCTGGACAATGCCAAGTGTTACACTTTAATGAATAAATGAATGAACCAATCAATGAATCAGTCAATGAATCAATCAGTGAATCCTGGATGAATGAACCAATGAGTCGATGGATTGATGAATTTTTTTATTGTATTGAGTTATTTTACGACGCTGTATCAACATCTAGATTATTTAGCGTCTGAATGATATGAAGGTGAAATGAGTCCAGCACCGAAAGTTACCCAGCATTTGCTCGTTTGGGTTGAGGGAAAACCCCGGGAAAAAATCTCAACCAGGTAACTTGCCCCGACCGGGATTCGAACCCGGGCCACCTGGTTTCGCGGCCAGACGCGCTGACCGTTACTCCACAGGTGTGGACGGATTGATGAATGGATCGATCGAAGGATGATTGATTGTGGTCAAAGAAGAAGAATAATTCCTATTATTATCAATTAAATAGTAGGCCTACACTATGATAATCGCGTCCTTGCAAGTGCTCTTGGAACTTCTGCATGGCTCAATGTGGTCTACCTTTGCCGTCCACCCACAAAGAGTGATAAACAATTCGAATATTCGATAAACCGACCCTGAGACACTCCGCAAGACGGAAGAGCTTTGCATACTGACTACAGCGCCAGGCGTTCAATAGCAATATATAATTTCTCTTTTTCGTAACCGGTTGTGCACGACTCCATATGCATTTAAGGGGTTAGGTACAGCTTACAGCAGTAAAATGTTTTGAAATATTCAACTTTTTTTCCTCCATTATTCTATCTTGTACAATAATGAAAATTGGCATGTATAAAACACTGTCCTTCTGCTATATGAAAAAAAAATATTATTACGATTTAAAAACAAATTACTTTTTTTTTTTTATTAAAAATGGTAGCAGTTCACTGTGCAGTGATGAAGCGTTTCCCTCATAACTCAAACTTTTTCATGTTCTCTCTCTTTTATTTTATTGCTCAAACTCATATTTACAATATCACACTCTTTCAACTACGTTCCTTAATAAATAATATATTTTTATTTTGTGTTAGAAGAAAATACTGATATTTGACCATATTTTTAAACGAATTTATTTTTTATCAGACAATCTATCAAAGGTAGAGAAGTGATCTTACATCATATTGTTGATATGACATGTATAAATACACACAAAAACTTTCATCACAGAACGTTGGATAGTTTTTGAGTTATGTGGGAAACGCTTCATCGCTGTACAGTGAAATGAATTTTGAAAATAAATGTAAGCCTAAATAATTTTTTTAAATTGTAAAAGTATTTATTTCATATAGCAGAAGGACAGTGTTTTAAACATTCCTATTTTCATTATTGTACAAGATATAATGAAAAAAAAAAAGATGTTGAATATTTCTAAAATTTTACTGTTGTAAGCTGTACCTAACCCCCTAAATATGCAAAATAAAAATATATATGCATTAAAATCTTCGAAATATACACTTATGTAAAATAAAGTGAACTTCATTCAAATGCAATAACCATAATCGGCAAAGATGCACTTTTACTTTTTCAATACGCCAAATAATGCAATTGCATGAAGTTCCGCTTCTGCTCATAACTTAGAAGAGAAATAGCCGTCACTTTTACTGAGAATAAGAGTCTTGGGAACTTGGCTCAAGGTGAATTCCATTATAGTTTCAAATGTCCAGACGTGCTCAAGACAGGCCCCAGTAAACATCATGCTTTCTACAAATTTGAGTCTTACATCGATTAAGAAATAGCTCAGCGTACATTTTCGTTTTCAATAGACGATTTTGTGCATCAATACACAAATTTCACAGTGAAAGTGATGATCTTCATATCAGCATCTGCATGTGAATACAAAGCGATGGACTATTACAAAATTGATACGCTTCATTCGTATTTTGTCAACGAAAGCGTGAAGTCTTCCGGGGATATTTACTCTCTTTGCGACATAGAATCTTCAGGAAGTTTGTTGAAGTTGTAAACAAAACAATGCTATAAAATACGCTCAAAATAAGAATAATAGTTTTAAAACTGTTATAGGCCTACTACATAATATCTCATGACATATTCGTAACTTTAACAAGGGGTCTTTCCTGCCAGTCAGTACAATTCTCCGTAACATGTGGAGACTTCGTATATATTCAATTTTATTGATCAGTACGGCACAGATTCTTAGGTTTTAACAACTACTTGATGATCTCTAATGCCCGGAACACAAGGACTGAATTATAATGAATGGTAAAAATAAATACTATATATATATTTTTTTCAAAATAATTGCTTTATACATTTCTTTAACATTTAGCTCCCGACTATTACTTTTAAAGGTCTGACAACCATTTTTAAAACGCCACACTCACTAAAAATTGCGTTTTCTCAAAACTAAGTTTTTGGTCAATAATAAAGTTTCTAGTGGCTTCCATTTGCTCCGATTTACATGAAACTTTGTAAGATATTCAGCATATTGCAATACACAAAGCTGTGCATAGAATCGGCTTTTCAATGAAAACTTTTCATGATATGAATTTTAACTTCTAAAAATTAAAGAAAATCATCAAACAAAAATTATGATTTGTAAAAAAATTTATCGTGTGAACCAATTCTCAAATTTAAAAATTCATGCGCAGTTTTATTTATCATGAAATGGAAGTCCTTCACAGAAGATTTTTAAAAGCAAAAAAAATTCTGAAGCCGTCAGGGATGTTTTGAATTTACGCATTACTTAAGATTATTAAAATACGTGAAAATTAATATCTAAGGAACTAATGAATAAAACTTGATGAAATTTGGTGTTATTTAAACGTACAGACATAAGAAACTTGCCAAATTTGAAAGAAATCAATAAAAAATATTAAAAGTTTAAAATCTTAGTCCCAGTCCTATATTATTATTATTATTATTATTATTATTATTATTATTATTATTATTATTACTATTACTATTATTATTATTATTATTATTATTATAACTATTTCTTACCAATGTTTATTATTGTCACACTAACATTAGTTATCCAATTTTCATCATTTATTTTCATGTTGTTTTATGATCTAGATATTAATGTAATAACTATGTAAGCAAATGTATTTAATTAGAATTAGAGTCTGGCTGGGCGGAAGAGAAGGTCTACTGGCCTTAGCTCTGCCAGATTAAATAAATAAATTATTATTATTATTATTATTATTATTATTATTATTATTAAATTATATCGGCAACGAAGACGCGTATTAACACCCTACAAGATTACACCATTTTAACTATTGCAGATGACCGATAAAATTATAAAATAAAGGGGAGGTAGAGAGTTGATTAGTCGAATGAAAGAGGGAAACAGGACTATCTCCAAGAAAAACCCTTTGCAACGTCTACAGACGCGGCTCACTGTGTCCAATATAATGGATAATTCAAGTTCAAGGCGTCCAGTTGTCTGACGAATGTCTTTGAAATTACTCCATTTTCGGACAGAACAAGAGGCTGAATATTAAAGCCCGTTGACTTTCCATATAACCTTAATATCCAAGAATTTGATATCTTCTGTATAGCCATATTGCTGATTGTGGTTTAGACTTCTTTTATAATGTTCTGAATAACAGAATATCTGGATTATTTGTCTGCATTTTCTTATTACCTACTGAATTCATTGTTTTGAAGGATTGCTGGTGGTCCATATCCACAGTATGGTATGGTCTGTTTCTATAAGAGTGTTGGCAATAATTTAAGTACCGGGTGACCCAAAAATATGTATACAGTTAGAAACCAATGAGTATGAACCTGTCTGTATTTTTCATTATATTATGTAGACCAGTGGTTCCCAAACAGTGGGTCGCGACCCCTTGGGGGGGTCGTGTAAAGAGCTTAGTGAGGTCGCGAGATGATTTACAAAACTGGTCTACGCTCTGCGAAAAGTGTAATTTCAACATTCCACCAATGGGTTATATTTCAGTTAGTTTTTTCTTTATATTCTTTCGGAATTTCAGCCAGTTTGGACGCAACTGACTGAAAGCTTATTCAGTATTCATACATTACTACTATAATTATTTTTTGAATACCATATTCAGAAAACTGTTGTTTAAAATTGTGCACGTCAGCAAAAATGAACTCAGTAATAGTCATATAATATGTAGGTAAATTTTCTACAAGTCCCTTATTAAAGTGAAATTAATCAAATTTCTTTTTGTCAAGTAATATCGATTAGAAGTCGAGTTTCTTTCAACGTTCGTTGGAAACAGAGAGGTCAAGTATCATTTTCGATTTTTATTGAACTATTACCGCAGTGTCAGAGCTGTAATTTGAAATATTAGAAATTAAAAATAATTGATTAAATGGTAAACTTACTAGTGTTAATTATATTAGCATACTATACACCATCATTAGAGCCTACTAGATCTCGGCGTCATCTCGACATCGCTGCCTGTTGTAGGGGTGCGTTTGCGTATTGAGAAATGGAGTCAATAGTGTGTGTGTTCTGGAATTGTTCTGTGTGTTGAGAATTTGATTAGGGTGTGTTTTAGTGTGTCTTTATATTTCATATTGTTCTAGTGTGTTGAGTTTTTGGTTTTTGGGTTGTATGTGTAGGACTTCCTTGTCTGTATTTATGTTATTGTATGTATGGTTAGCATTAGTTATGTTTCGGCATATGTAGATGTATTGTGTCCTCTGGTTATTGCTTTAATGTGTTCTTTGTAGCGTGTTTGGAATGATCTGCCTGTCTGTCTATGTAGAACTTATCGCAACTATTACATGTGAGTTGTATTTATTTGTTTGTGTTGTTTTGTGTTAAGATGTCTTTGTAATGTGTTTTCTGTTCTGTATGCTATGTTGTATTTCTGCTTTCTGAATAAAGATGCGATCTTATGTGTGCTTTTGTTTTCGTATGTTAGTGTGATGTATTTCTTGTGTTCTTGTGTTTGTGTTGTGTTTTGTGTGTTTTTGTGTTTGTTAAGTTTTTGTTTTGTCTTCCTTATGATGTTGTCTATTATGTTTGGATTGTAACCATTTTCTTGTGCTATGTATTTGATTGTGTTCACTTCTTCATTGTAGTGTTGTTGGCTCATGGGTATGTTGAGTAATCTGTGTACCATTGTCCTGAATGCAGCATGTTTGTGTTGTATGGGGTGATTAGATGTGTTGTGTATGTGTGTGGTGGTGGTGGTGGTTGATTTTCTGTATATTTTGAAAGTGTGTTTGTTGTCAACTTTTGTTATGGTGATGTCTAGGAAATTTACGGAGTTGTTGTTTTCAAGTTCCAGTGTGTATTGAAGTTTTGGGTGTATTTTGTTTATGTATTGGTGTAGTTTGTGTATTTGTCGTTTGTTTGCCTAATGTTCCGTGTCGTTGTTGCAACGTAATATATTTCTATATCGTTCGTTCTTTGGGCGATATCCACTGGTTTTGAGTAGAATTATCGTTGTCTTTTTATTTTTCAGGGATTTGCATTTTTCGAAAGGGGTTAAGTACCAGTACGGTATGATACGTAATAGTATGGGAGGTCGCAATAAAAGTCTCGCCCAAAAGTGGGTCGCTACTTCGAAACGTTTGGGAACCACTGATGTAGACAATGGATATAAAAAGTTACAGACAATTATTTATGTTTAGTTCTTATTTATGTATCTCAATCAGATGATCGAAGTTTCCTGCCTCAACACTGATTCACTCCTGGAACCTGTTACCGACACTACGATACACAGTAGAATACAATGACCCGTTCCCATCAATCTCTTGAAATGATTTAAAATAAAGTCATGCAGCTGTTGCATTGTGTGTGGCCTTCTCTCATAAATCTTATCCTTAACCACACCCGAAAAGTAGCAGTCCACTGGAGTATAATCGACAGACCGTGGTGCGTGACAATGTCTTCTCAAGACAGTTCCCCACATTCATAAAATAATGCGGAGGGGCTCCATCCTGCTGAAGGAACATTTTTGCGAAATTAACCCTGGTTTTCAGTTCGGAGTGCCGACCTATACTTATATCTACTTTTGGATTAGTTTGTATAACGTTAGCCGTATTGTTAACAGTATGTTTTTGGGTATAGCCCACACTGGAAAGTGTTGTGCAAGCTGTCATATTATGTTCTACAGATTTCGTGAACAGCAGCAGAGCGATCTCTGTCTACAGAAAAAATATCGGTGCGGCAAGCGCCCTGGCATGAATCTCTATATAACGATTATGACGTAATTAAAAGTCAGTAGGGGTGACTTTTGTACCTTGGATCATTTTTCACATTTTATTTATTAATTTTTTAATTTTGGAAAATGAAATTTTTAAGTGCAAAAATGCTTGAAATAATTATTGAAGGTTCCTTTACAACTTCCTACAGGTATTTTCATGTTTTACAGATCTATTACGGATGGAAAAATAAAATGAAGGGATATGTAAAGGGTTCCATGGTACAACAGGTTCGTGTACCTTGGATCATACTCTCTTGCATCTAGGAACATTGGAACACAGGGAATATACAGACGTGGACAAATTATTAACAAAATTGACGATTTTTATGATAATTCTGTTTACAAAATTTGACTTTTCAATTTACACTATAGATGACAATTTTGCATATTTCTATTATTATAGTAGACAGAAATATGCAAAAATGTCAACTGTAGTTTAAATTGAAGAGCCAAATTGTGTAAGAATTTATAATAAAAATCTTTAATTTTGCTACAAGTTTGTAAATATGGAAAAATGTCAACTGCAGTCTAAATGGAAAAGTCAAATTTTGTAAAAATATAAAATAAAAATCTTCAGTTTTGCTAATAATTTGGAAATATTCAAAATGTGAACTGTAGTCCAAATTGAAGAGTCGAATTTGGTAAAAATATATAGTAAAAATCTTCAGTTTTGCTAATAATTTGTAAATATGCAAAAATATCAAATGTATTCCAAATTGAAGAGTCAAATTTTCTAAAAATATACAATACTAATCTTCAATTTTGCTAATAATTTGGAAATACGCAAAAATGTCAACTGTAGTCTGAATTGAAGAATCATATTTTGTAAAAATATATAAGTTAATAAAAATCTTCAATTTTGCTAATAATTTGTCCACGTCTGTAGGTGGAAATATAGTTGTAAAAACTCACAATAATTTTAAAATGTATTTTCCATCATTTGCAGGCTTCTCTGATTGAGATTTTAATTTCTGGAGGGACCATAACTGCTTCAACAGCTTTCTTCAAGCCATCTGGATCAAATGTTATTCTCTTAACTCCAGACTTACTCCAGATTTAAAATAAAAAAAAAACACAAAAACCGATAGCATCATGTACCTTGGAACATGTTCCTTGGTACAAGATGTTTCGTGATCCAAGGTACAAGAGGGTGCACATTTAAACAAATATGGCTGCCTAAACTAGAGATGAGAATAAATCATGAAAATTAACATATTATGCATTTACTCAGCAGATGATGAGGAACACACCATACTTGATTGATAGTTACAAATACAATTTGGTTTCGTGTTAGGAAACATATAACAATGAACGAAATATTTACTTTTGGTACCAAAAAAATTGTTTTGTCCACAGAACTCACACTTTGCAATAAATCAAACCGGAACTATGACCAGTGCTACCTAGCGGCTTTCTTTACAATCTACTTCATTTTGAGTCGGCTAGGTAGCAGCAAAAATCAGAAACAAAAAAATGATTCAAGGTACAACAGCCTTCCCTTCTATTATATTACGCTTTTTTGTCGATATTTTTCGCTTACATGAAATGTAAGTTTACTTCACAGTCTGCATCTAACAGAAATAAACAAGAAAATGATCCATCTATTAGTCACACCTTCAGAGGAGGAGTAAGGGCTAGAGACTGCCCTCACAATTAGGCCGCTTTGGTGGGCCCATTGTACTATCCGGAATGGAATGGTGTGTATGTCTTAAGGCCCCCCGCGCTATAGAGTACCTTGCGGGGCGCCAGCGAATTTCCCTACAGTCTGCAGATTCCGTTTACCTTTCAGCATAAGAATCACCGCAGTCCCTCAATCACTGTCGCACGAGCTACAATGAGCACTAGTGGAGAGCTCACTTATAGAGCACTACCACCAGGAACCAATGACCACATATCATGGGTCCATGTTCTGGGGCTGCCTCTCAGCCTACTCTACATCGGAGCGAGCCCGAAATATGATGAAACAGAGATGATGCTAAAAGAAGGGAAGTGTAATTATGATGCCGAAATGAGTCCGAGGACAAATGCCAAAAGTTGTCCAGCAATTCTGTTTCGACTGGTTGAGAGAAAACCTCTGAAAGAACCTCAACTTGTCCCAACCAGGAATTGAATCACGGTCAGACATGCTAACCGTTAAGTTTATTCACAATGAAAATTAAACATAACATAAGCGTTAACTTAAAAATGTAAACGTCACGGTAAAATCACAACATTCACGATGGGAACATACACATAACCGCAAAGATACTTGGTAACCATGGAAACATAACAACGATGTCATTTCCTCATATTCTGTCGTATACTTCAGCGCTCCACGATTGTGTACTGTTTGCAAAACACGTAACAAATATAAAAAGACACATAATCATGAAAGTTTGGAGTCTGCAAACTTTCATGTTAACGACTAACGGCAATGTTAATGTCAGTGTTTATGTGAATCATTGTGAATGATCCCATTTGTAACCTGGCCGCAAACTTCTGTGTTTACTTTACGGTTATGTTTAATTTTCATTGTGAATGGGCCTTTGCTCTGCAGTAGTGGACAATAAGAATGTTATAATAATAAGCAAAAATCTTTAGTTTTTATAGTCTTCTTGTTATCTTTGTTTTCCTCAAGGATTTCATACTGTATATTAAAATCAGTTGCTTCGAGCGAGTCTAGTATGTGTAGCAACAAGGAACCTAAGGGGGAAAAATCACTCTTCGTTTGTTCTCCAAAAACAAAGACAGCTTTATTTCAAGGTCTCTCTTAGTTTTTAGGCCTATCTACAAATAAGTAATGTTTATTTTCCCTGAATCATTCTACAATGTATTTGTGCTTGCTGTGTTTACACAGATTTTCCGCTCCAGCAAGTATATAGAACTACGTATTTCGAAAAGGATGCATACCTCAAGCAAACAAGTTTTTATTTCAGATTATATGCCGCATCCTTCTACAAGAAGATGATTGTAATACATTTGCACCACTAGAAGAATACCTCGATCTGAAATTGAGGAAAGATCATATTTCGATTATGAATTCATTCATAGTTTTCTGCACAAGGGCAGGCCCTTCACTGCAAACCCAGTATTCTCCAAACTTCCTTCTTTTCCGCCTTCCTCTTCGTCTCCGCATAAGATCGATATATTTTAATGTTGTCTATCGTCTGATATCTTCTTCTGTCTGAAACTTTTTTCCGTTTACCATTACTTTCAGTGCATCATCCAATAGCCAGTTTTTTCTTAGCTAGTGATCCAACCAATATCTTTTTCTGCATTATTCTTTCTCCACCCAGTCTTTCTAGCACTGCTTCCTTTTTTATTTTGTCTGTCCATTTCACACGCTCCATTCTTCTCTACATTCACATTTCAAACGCTTCCAGTCGTTTCTCTTCACTTAGTAATAATGTCCATGTTTCTGCCCCATCTTCAAAAAGCACTTCACTAATCTCTTCCTTAATTCTTTTATCCAAGGGTTTTGATTATAAAAAATTTGGAACTATAATGAACTCAATTCAGTATAACTTATAAGTTATTATGGTTTACTTCACAAGGGAACTATTAATGACGTCATGTCGAAGAGTCTCCTCATACAGCGCACATTGTTAAATCTCCATTATTAGACAAGATCAGTAATACAGGTACTGGACCTAAATTAAAACCTAACACTATTAATGTTATTGCAAACAGCTATAAACAAAATTGGCCTGAACATGTTAAAATAATTGAACAAAATAGACAGAAAATAAATTTGGAAATATAAAGAGCAAGTAGTAAGAACTATAGGGTCGGCCTGGGTGGCGCAGTCGACATAGTGCTGGTCTTCTGTGCCCGAGATTGCGGGTTCGATCCGGCCCAGGTCGTTGGCATTCAAGTGTGCTTAAATGCGATAAGCTCATGTCAGTAGATTTAGTGGCATGCAAAAGAATTCCTGCGGAACAAAATTCCGACATACCAGCGACGTTGATATAACCTCGACAGTTGTGAGCGTCATTAAATAAAATGAAAATGCTAACCTGGATGCGGTGTGATGACAGAAATAATTAGTTAACATACATAAGAACCTATCACTAAACATAAATACGAAAGTTATAGAATAAATTTAGATGTTTAAAGTAAAAAAAAAAAGAAGAATAATTGATTTAAAAATGTTTATGGTAGTAAATTGTGAAAAGGAGCAGATAAATAAGGTTTAAAGTCTTAATGGTTATTACGATTGGTTTAAACATACACTAAAACCAGACGTAAGTTTTGAACCAATAAATTATCGAGATTTGCGATAAATTAATTAGTTTAGGAAATTGTAAATTATGTATAACTACTTTTGTATATAGATCTTTTTTTAATTGTTAAGTTTTGTACTTTCGTGAACTAATATCAATAAATCTATCTATCTATCAAATAAAATGAAAAGAAATAACTATAGGTCAACCAAGGAAAAGATGGAATAATCAACTGGACGCGTAACATGTTTAATGCAGCCTAATATGTGAAAAAAGATAAATCGTCGTCGTCTTCCTAACAAGTATTAGGCCGAGTGGCCTCTTACGGTCCCAAACTAGAATTTTCAATCCATCTCTTCATCGGACGACCGAGAGATCTTTTGCCATGCGGATGGTTATGAAACAGTGCTTTTGGAATTCTGCATCGATCCATTCGTTCGAGATGACCCTTCCACTGAAGTTGATATTTGCTGATGAACTGCATAATGGGTTCTATTTGAAGTTCTTGCATTATGTCCTCATTTTTTTTTATCCCAGCGAGTATATCCAGCTGTTGCTCTCATGAACCTCATCTCACTTGCTGTTATTCTACTGACATCTTTATTCTTCACAGTCCACGCTTCGCTACCATAGCTTGATACTGGCTGTGGTAATTTGTATGTATGCATGTATGTATGTATGTATGTATGTATGTATGTATGTATTAACACTACAATTGGGTATACACCCGGTGGCAGTGATATATAATATACAATAATAACTATTACAATAATACAATAAGTACAGCAATAATAAAAATATGAAATAAAATAGGATAAAATAAACGTAAATTTATTTCTAACTATAAATAAGTAGATGCAATAAACCTAGGACTATAAATAAAAACTAGTCTACAATAACGCCTACAATAAGCAAAACTAAATCTAACTTATAAGTACTTCTATTTCACCCAACTATTACCAATTTAAGTAATTACATATCACCTTAATTAATTACATACCAACTTAATTACATATCATCTTAATTAATTACATATCACCTTAATTTATTTACATATCAACTAAATTACATATCATCTTAATTAATTACATATCAACTTAATTAATTATATATCAACTTAATTAATTACATGACACAACTTAAATAATTACACTGCACCTCCAATTACATTTTCAGTCTAATCTTCTCAAACCTTTTCTTAAATGTATTGATTTTAAGAGGACCACCCTGAAAGATTGCCGCAGGTAAGCTGTTCCAGTCTACTATTGTGCGGTTAACAAAGGTTTTATACAAGCCTATTCTTGTGTGTCTTTGTAATAGAGAAGGTTTCATGATTTTATTAATGATCCCCTTTAAAAAAAAAGATAGATATACTATTAATTATAGTTGAAGAAGCAATACTGAAGTACTTAAAAGGCCTAGCTCTTGTCTACAGATACTTTTGTATCATTTAATTATAGCTTAAAAATTAAATTTACAAGGAAAGATGCCACCAATATAAGTAAGGTGTGTTTATCTAGTTCACTTTTGTGACCACCTCAAAGAAAATTCTCCGCTCCTCTTCGGACCGCCGCGCCTCGTCGAGAAAATTGAATAGAAATTTCAAAGTTTAAAGATTAGCAATATTTTGGATCATTTCTTTCTAAATTGTCTCTCTTCGGCATAAAATCATCCTACAACAGTATATTTTACTACATTTGGAAGTAGGAGTTCCGGATGGATGCAATAAAATTATAAAAATACGAATGTAAAATAATGAATTCCACAAACTGTAAAACTGTCTGTCATGTAAAAATATGCTGCACACAGCAGAACGTGCATTTTTGTACAGGAGAAACACATGCAGCACATCGCAGTACTTGTAAGTAAACTTAAACCTCAAGCAATAAAAGTCTACAAGTAGAATTTTGGAATGCAAACATAAATCCCGCAAGCCTTTCAAGGCATGTTGGCTGGACTTGACCATGTGCATATAATTCAACAACTCTGAGTCTTGTCTGGAAATAAGTTAGTTGCGTGGGTGCAAAATACCATGGGAAATGTCATGAACCCACTGAGTGGCTAACGGATTGTGGAAAGAACTCCAGGTAAGATTTCTAACTATAAATTGGGTAAGTGAAGACATTAACACCATGCAAGTTACTACGCCATCTAATATTTTATAATTAGTTACCTGAAAATCTGAGTTGGCAGTCCTAGTTAGAGAAGTGTGGTGTTTAGAGGAACCTTTCTTAAACCTCTGGAATCAACAATGAAACGTATTTCGTGTTTAGTGTGTGTTTAACCCTTAAATTGATAATGTATCCTATAGGCTACAACAGGTTAATAGGCTATATGCTATAATTTTAATAGAACAATAGAAAAAAAATTGGTAGGAAAATTAAAATTTCACAATACTATAATATTGTACAACATATAAAAATATGGACATTGCAATAGTTGTTTTCTTTACGGTCCGACAAGGTTTAATAAACTAGTGTGAGAAATGAAGCTTAGCCAAGTTAAGGGTTAAGAACATAATAGAAACAAAAGCCGTCCTAAATACGGGTACGATAGATCGGCCTACTAATCAATTCATAAAGAATAATAAGTAAACAAAACAATTTTGTGACACTTGGAAAGAAAAAGAAAAAAAAAAACATTATGATAAGAAAACGTAGGAAATCATCTACAATAAAAATTTTGTTGGGTACAAATGATTACTAATTATAGCTAAGGATGATTTTAACACGTGAGATCCTATGGCATCAATCGTTGCATCAGAAATTTTATATTGTTTAAGTTGATTTAAAGTTTCACGTGGGATCGTGCCACGGGCACCGAACATGAGCCCAAAAACTGTCCAATGTGTAATGTGGTATTGTGCTCCAAGATGCTGACAACAAGGCTCATATATGACTTGTTTTTCACGACACACCTCTTGTGGCTGTTGCTCATGCATCTCAAAACTGATTGTGGGATCAAGAACGACACCCTTATCCTTCTGCCGATCAATTATGATGATATCAGCCCGTCTAGTAGAGCCATCAGAAGAGACGCAACCAACCTCCTCATAAACCTCATAGGAAGCATTCTGACGGATTGAAGCTGCGATGAGAGAACGAACCGTATTATGTCTGTAGATTCGGAGCAATTCTCCATGACGGCAGAAACCCAAGACGTGAGGAAGCGTTTCTTGCTCGTCGCATCTTCTGCAACGGGTTGAGTCAAGAGTTCTACCAGGGAGAGTACGTACAGGTATTGTATTACAGTTCATCTTAATGGCTTGCGTCCACTGACTGCTCGAAAGTCCCTTTTTGGTTGAGATCCACGAATTGCCTTTCTTCCAGTGAGAATAGAAAACAACTCCCAAACCTTTACTTTTCAATTTGCTCCATTGATGAAAAGAATCTTCACGCAATGCTTTTCTTAGTTTTTGAGAAGAAATACGTTCAGAGCAATCGAAGGTAATTGGTAATTGTTTGATGCAATGTTCAATTTCGTTTGGAAGATTTTGAGTGGCTGCTACATGAGGGTTGTCAACGTGTAAAAGTCTTTGACAAATATTTAAGTGCTGAAAGTAAGCTTCTCACTGGGCTTTAAATACTCCTAAACCTCGCAATCTTCTTGGTGCATACAACATAGCATCCGGGGTGTCAGTAGGAATGTTAATTATTTCCTTAACAGCGCTGCGAATTAATTTGTCAATATCAGATAGAAATTACACTTTAAGTTTAAGAAGTGCGCGCTTGAGCTGTTCGTCCAGTGACATGAATCATAAAGTAGCCTAAGTACAGATAATTGAATTTGAAATGTAGTGAATGATGAAATGTTACGAGAAATTGGTTTATATGTGTTCTTAAGTTTAGTGGAATGGTGTTGTTTTAAAATTTATAATATTATATTACGGTAATTACCCATTTAAAGCAGAATTTTGATGGCTGGAGGACTTTGAAGACGGAACAGGCATTTGATTGCCTATACCATGAAGTAAAGAAGAAGAAGTAGAATTTTCGCCTGGAGGTAACAACACCATCTCGCTGCGAAAATAAATTTTGATTTAGCATGTAATAATAGCGGTTAGTTTAATAGTCTCTAAATTAAGGATAATTGACCGGACTTGGGTACCACGAAACCTGCGACATGAATAGCACAAAGAAAACTGGATTCTGTTCACTATGTGAAGATGGTTGTGCACCACAATGACAGTAATCTTAATTGCATTTTTTAAACTTATGTGGTAGTGAGTATTGAGATGTTTTTGTTTTCCCTAATAATTTATACTTGTTTAATTTATTCTATAACATTTGTCACTTAAGCTCATAAACATGTTTCTTTGTTCTAAAAGAGTAAGTGGCATTACTACCTTCACTTACTTACTTACTGGCTTTTAAGGAATCTGGAGGTTCATTGCCGCTCTCACATAAGCCCGCCATTGGTCCCTATCTGAGCACGATTAATCCAGTCTCTACCATCATATCCCACCTCCCTCAAATCCATTTTAATATTATCTTCCCATCTCGGCATCCCCAAAGGTCTTTTTCCCTCCGGTCTCCCAACTAACACTCTATATGCATTTCTGGATTCGCCCATACGTGCTACATGCTCTGCCCATCTCAAACGTCTGGATTTAATGTTCCTGATTATGTCAGGTGACGAATACAATGCGTGCAGTTCTGTGTTGTATAACTTTCTCCATTCTCCTGTAACTTCATTCCTCTTAGCCCCAAATATTTTCCTAAGCATCTTATTCTCAAACACCCTTAACTCTTGAAGGTCAGCCAAGCATTATCAAGAAAGCGTTGAGACGTAAATTAAAGTCCTTCAAAGGATTGTTGATTTTACATTAAAATTCCAGCTTCACCATATCATCTCAAAATATTTCAGTTCAGTAGATTTATATATTATTTTAATGTACCGAAGTACATATGATATTTCCATGCAGATATTCTGCGTCATCATACGATGAAAGAGTAATGGAACGGAGAAAAATTCTCTCCGGCGCCGGGATTTGAACCCGGGTTTTCAGCTCTACGTGCTGATGCTTTATCCACTAAGCCACACCGGATACCCATCCCGGTGCCGGATAGAATTTTTCTCTGTTCCATTACTCTTTCATCGCATGATAACGCAGAATAACTGCATGGAAATATCATATGTACCTCCGTGCATTAAAATAATATATATGATATGCGTAAATCACTTCGTGATTTAAGACGGCGCTTATTCCGTCAGATCCCGGCCAACTAGTCACTCATAACGAGTGCACCTCATCACAAGTGTGGACTTTAGTCCTACGTTTATAGACATCTATGACGTAGCGCAGAGGGCGGCCACTAGAGGGAACCCAAGAGTTGGAACTTAATCTGAGACGATTCTGTCCGACGCCGGGGTGGGTATCCGGTGTGGCTTAGTGGATAAAGCATCAGCACATAGAGCTGAAAACCCGGGTTCAAATCCCGGTGCCGGAGAGAATTTTTCTCTGTTCCATTACTCTTTCATCGTATCAGTAGATTTAGGTTTCTATCTTGATTCTTGACAGGTGATGACATGACTCGACATGACTCAGTACAAGAGTTGGCACGACTGGATAAGAACTCCTCCGATCTTACTTTCAAATATCACCAACATGCCTACACGTTGACTATTTTTAAAGCCATGTCTTGCTGACTGTCTTAAAAGGTTCCTCCTGTTGACTTTCAGAAACAACGATGTTATTCATACATGCATATTTGCATGGTCTCTGTTCTTGAGAAGGAAAAAAAAAGTATATATACACATGACTGAAGAGAAAGGTGTAAATAGATGCAAAAGGTGTGGTAAAATTTATGATGTTGGAAGTATGAACCTTTTTTTTTTTTTTTTTGATCGTATATCAAGTCTTCGTACATACAGAGTTCTTCACAGATGACAGAATTCAAACATTTGGGAGAAGCTAATGTCACAACCCATTAAACTAGATAAGTTAGATTCAACTAGGCCTAAGAATATCACAACACTCAAGTCTTTCCTGAACGATAAGATCCTATAAAATTAGTCAAGGTCAATTTGTTTTTAAATACCTTGAAAATCAACTTTGGATATACTGTTACATGCATACATGATTTAATAAGCCTATTTGTCACGGATTGCTAATGTTCATGGTAGATTAATTGAGAAATCGTGATTAATATTGTAGTGCCATTAATTTACATGGATTCCAACATCCGTAACAGTCTTGGGAGGGATAAACTGAACGTTTGGTTAAAAGAAACTGATGGTTGTAACAGCTTCCGTTTCGCTTCTGTAACTAAAGCGCCAACGGGCTGTTCTTTCGTCCAGGCGGCCCGAGTTCGATCCCCGGCCAGGTCGTGATAGAATTTGTGATGAACAAAGCAAACGTTGTAGAGAGGAGTTTTCTCGGGGTACTCCCGTTTCTCTCTATCATTCCACCAACACACTCCACCCTCCCCTCAATTCATCTATCATCTCCAATAGTAAAAATAGGCTGGAGTGAAGATCTGGAGGTAGTACGGGTTTCCGGTGCTGATATAGGACGGGCTTAGGGCTCCGAGCCCTGGGGCTTATGAAATACCCTTCTGAGGATAAAACCTGGCTCTATCAGATCTGAAGCAGGATGGCTCACCTGTCATTGCCGGATTCACGAATGCCACTTAGGCCACCTGTCGGACTTCGACGTCATCGCATATACTACTGTAGGGCGCACAATGTCTCAAAGCAAATCTAAGTGCAAGGATTCGTGCCGGGTTAGCCCTCGAAAAGCCAAGCCAAGAGTGTTCATTCATAGCGCTAAGAACCTTCATGTTTCATAATCCCATACTGTGGAGTAGAGATTAAGTGGATTATTTATACGCTTAAGTTCAGTATAAAGTTTTCCTTTTAATGTAACTAAAAACACTATTTCAATATTACAATTGCATAATATACAAAAATAACTATTTTGTTATAAAGGGGTCAGTTATAATTTACTAACTAACGGTTGCTGACTAAAGGGACCGGCGTTCGATACCTGAAAAAGTTCATTAAACTTATGGTGGAAAAACAATTATGTTGTTACGTAACTTTTGTTCTGATAAGGAATATTAAACTGTCAGATTTCTGCACCTTTAAAGGACAAGGCTAAAATTCTTTCAATCATTTATCATCATAATACACTGCTCTCTTAAGGAGTTAGGTACAGCTTACAGCAGTAAAATTTTTGGAAATATTCAATTTTTTTCCCTCCATTATTGTATCTTGTACAATAATGAAAATTGGTATGTGTAAAATACTGTCCTGCTACATGAAAAAAATATTTTTACGGTTAAAAATTACTTATATATATTTTTTTTCTTTTTTCAAAATTCAAAACTTGCAGTTCACTGTGCAGTGACGAAGCGTTTCCCTCATAAACTAATAAACATGTCAACTTTTCATGTTCTATCTCTTTTATTTTATTGCTGAAACTCATGTTTACAGTATCATGCTCTTTCAATTACATTCCTTAATAAATAATATTTTTTTTTATTTTGCGTTAGAAGAAAATACTGATATTTGACCATTTTTAAAGTGAATTTATTTTTATCAGATAATCTATCAAAGATAGAGAAGTGATCTGATCTTGCATAATACTGTAGATATGATATTCATTAATACACACAAGAAATTTCATCACAGAATGTTGGATAGTTTTTGAGTTATGTGGGAAAAGCTTCATCACTGCACAGTAAACTGAAAAAGAAATGTGAATACATTTTTTAAATCGTAAAAATATTTTTTTCATATAGCAGAAAGGACAGTGTTTTACACATACTAATTTTCATTATTGTACAAGATATAGTAATGGAGGAAAAAAATGTTGAAAGACGAATAGGTTATTTTACGACGCTTTATCAACAGCTTAGGTTATTTAGCGTCTGAATGAGGTGAAGGTGATAATGCCGGTGAAATGAGTCCGAGGTCCAGCACCGAAAGTTACCCAGCATTGGCTCATATTGGCTTGAGGGAAAACCCCGGAAAAAACCTCAACCAGATAACTTGCCCCGGCCGGGAATCGAACCCGGGCCACCTGGTTTCGCGGCCAGACGCGCTATCCGCTACTCCACAGAAGTGGACAAAAATGTTGAATATTTCCAAAATTTTACTGCTGTAAGCTGTACCTAACCCCTTAAATTTACTGAGCATATTAAGAAGTAAATCAACGGCTTTTCCAAAATACGCTATTTAATGTTTCATACAAAACAATTTTTATCTCCGAAAGGAAGCAAAACAAGCAAAATTTTTATTAAGCTTTTTTGTTTGAAATATCGCAAATAATAAACCCTGAAATTAATGACATTACTTACGACTCATCCTGTATACTGTAAGTTACAAGAAAAATAAAAAATAGGCCTATTTATTTACAGTAAGAAAAAAATCCCCCAATTTTTTAGAAACAAGTTCTACACATGCCACTTCTTAATTAATTCACACTATATGCAGATAAAGCGTGTTAAAACAATTAAGTACATAGACTAGGACACAAAAAAGTTTCAACTCTACTGCCAATGACAGCATTGAACTTTAAAATGTTTTGAGGAAGCTGAAAACAAATCCGTGACTTCAAATCCTGTTAAATATAATTAAAATCATGTGGAATGATGAAGTGTATACATTCTAGTTTTTTTGACAGAGTCATTACAATACTTCATATACATTTATGATCATGCATGTAGCTACTGTAGGAGCTCGAAAGCCATTAAGTATGTTACTTTAATGTCCTACAACTCTCGAAGAGACATTCATTCACATCAAAAACATAAATCTAGTGCTGTATTCAACTGCTGTGTGGATAACCTAGCTTTAAAGCCATCTGAACTGGACAATGCACTGTGATTTGAATAGTATCTGCACACTGAAATATGACAGAAATTTGGTTTTAATGGAAGTGCATTTTTACAGGAATCGTTACAAGAAAAATAGATTTCTAATTATTCCTTCCCTCTCATCCTCATCTTTCTTATCTTCTTCTTCTTCTTCTCCCTTTTCCAACATCATTATCATATCTTTAGCGTTTTTGTTTTATTCATTTACGGTCTTACTAATAAAAACTCTATACACAGACGTTTAACTGTCTTATACTTATACAATGAGTAGCTCGTTTATAAGTCTTGTGTAAATTCCTTACTAATAATCACTACATACGTCGTGTATAACAGTATAACTGTTACACAGCTACGTCATAGTTTCGTCATTACTTCGTTATGAAAAGTAATAGAATATCTGAGGTTCTCTATTGCATCCGGTAGAGCGCTCTAGTGTGGCGTGTTAAGTATCGATAGTACAACTGGCTCTAATCGATTATCGCACTATATTTTGGTCAAAGAGTACAAGCTACAGCAATATTATTCTAATTATTCTGTCCTCTTTGGTTTGTTCTTCTGTGGTTACACGGCAACCATCATCATAAAATGACAGTCGATACGAGCAGCTGTTAGAGGGGCGGCCATTTTTTTCTCTATATACAACGCTTAAATAAGGGGTTTCGTGTATATAAGTACTGCAAAGAAGTTCCCATTGCATAGTTACAGCCTGTTTATACATCTATTGCTTATGCATGGTTCATTAGTAAAGTTTTCTGTCTCGATTCTGCATAAGTCTCGTATAAAAACTATACACGGATTATTAGTAAGACTGTTACAGTATAGAACATTTAATAACGTTATAACTCATCCTCGCTGGTCTTGCGGTTACCCCGCTGGCCATTAGATTTGAGGATCGCGAGTTGAAAGACGGCTGAGAGCGATGGACTTTAAATGGCTATAAAATCCTTACCATATCTGTCCCCAGGAAAGAAGAGAAACAGGGATTGAATTGAAAGAGGAGAATTGGGAGGAGAAATTTAAAAGGTACGCAAAACGCGTCCTTGCAGGGATTTCGGGGCTGTAAGAAACTAAATATGTGAGCTCCAAGGCTGTTGGCCACTTGTCTCACTCCGGGTTACGCTGCTCCACTGAAGGAGCTCTAGAAAATTTTGAAGGTAAAAACCGAAAATCGAGGTAACCTCTTAGGTACCACATACGTGAGGGGACAGAAATGTGATCAAAGTGATCACGGGGCGGGACGAGGAAGAAGTGGCTTGTGTAAAGCTGCACATTGAAATGAACTGTGTCATTTCGCAGTGCAGAAGGAGTCGAGAAGACTCGTTTTGTTTGCTGTTAGGACGGCAGGTGTCATCTTGCACATTGAAGGGGCTTTGCCATTTCGCAGTGCATGTGGAGTCGAGAAGACTCTGTCATCTGTTGTTCGATGACAAGGCAGGTGAAGACCGACAGAAGAAACGCCGTGAATTCTGAATCTGCAAATTGAAAGGTTCCCTGTCCTTTCGCATTATTAATTCCATTCGAGCTTCACCAATCTTATAAAGTACACAGAAGATGTCTCTTGAAAATAACGAAACCTCGTTTATTGCAAGCTTCTTTTATTTACTCTTAACTGTACTTGGCAACGGAAAGGGTTGTTATGTACCTCTCCCAAAAAGACTCGATTTTCTTGGGAGTCGCCGTGCACTCTGACTATGAGATCCCTCATTACTGGTCTGTCACCTCGTGCCACAGTTCAGTTGTCGTGTGACTCCTGACGCACATGTCATTCAAATTCGTTAACAGAAATCGAAATAACCCTGTATAAAACAAGTTTTATCTCGAAAAGGAAAATTGTATTAAACTTTATTGTTTGGAAAACCTCAAGGAATAGTCTTTCCCCCTGAAATTAATGGCATTATCTATGGTTCATCCCGTATGTAGCTGTCCATCTATCTGCCGTATGAACCTATCCGTATATTCATGCATGTATCTATGCATCTATCCGCCTATTCATTCATGTACAGTATATATTTATCAGTCTATCCATATAACTATGTATCTATGTAGCTATCCCTCTGTATGAACCTATCCATCTATTCCTTTATGTATCTATACATCTATCCGCCTATTCATCTATGTACAGTATAACTTATATATTTATCAGTCTATCCATATAATTATGTATCTATGCAGCTATCCCTCTGTATGAACCTATCCATCTATTCCTTTATGTATCTATACATCTATCCGCCTATTCATCTATGTACAGTATAACTTATATATTTATCAGTCTATCCATATAATTATGTATCTATGCAGCTATCCCTCTGTATGAACCTATCCATCTATTCCTTTATGTATCTATACATCTATCCGCCAATTCATTCATGTACAGTATATATATTTATCAGTCTATCCATATAATTATGTATCTATGCAGCTATCCCTCTGTATGAACCTATTCATCTATTCCTTTATGTATCTATGCATCTATCCGCCTATTCATTCATGTACAATATATATTTATCAGTCTATCCATATAAATTATGTATCTATGCAGCTATCCCTCTGTATGAACCTATCCATCTATTGCTTTATGTATCTATGCATCTATCCGCCTATTCATTCATGTACAGTATATATATTTATCAGTCTATGCATATAATTATGTATCTATGGAGCTATCCCTCTGTATGAACCTATCCGTCTATTCATTTATGTATCTATGCATCTATCCGCCTATTCATTCATGTATAATATATATTTATCAGTCTATCCATATAAATATCTATGCATCTATCCGCCTATTCATTCATGTACAATATATATTTATCAGTCTATCCATAGATACATAATTATGTATCTATGCAGCTATCCCTCTGTATGAACCTATCCGTCTATTGATTTATGTATCCATGCATCTATCCGCCTATTCATTCATGTACAGTATATATTTATCAGTCTATCCATATAAATTATGTATCTATGCAGCTATCCCTCTGTATGAACCTATCCGTCTATTGATTTATGTATCTATGCATCTCTCAGCCTATACATATAATTATGTAGGCTATCTATGCGCCTATCCGTCTGTATGGACCTATGAACCTATGAACCTATCGGTTTATTTATCTATGTTTCTATCCGCCTATTAATCCGTCAATCTATCCTAACATCCTTTCCAATTTTTCTGCGACTTGCTTTGGATTCGTGGAAGAGTCTTGAGCTAAAGTAGTTTACTTATTTGAAATGTTTTGAAACCCACTATATCTTAGAGTTACACAAGGTGGATTCTTGTGGTGTAGGTTCAGCATGACGCCACATAAGAGATGACAGGACATAGCATTAATTAAAACTACTTATTCCGATATTTCAGCAATTACTGGAGGTGTAGAGGGGGAACAGTAAACCTGTCTATTGTGACGACATTCATTTAATTCATGTGAAGGCAAACAGTTGAAGTAGGCCAACCGAAAATTGCCACTTGAAGAAAACCAACTAGATGTAAGAAGGATCAATCTTGGTGTATCAAAGGAACAAGTTCAACACGGAAACCTCTGATGTGGAACAGTATACTTTTTTTTATCGACGTATGTATCTTCTGAAGTTACATCTTCGGTTGATTTACGTCATAGTCGGCTCGGATGTTTCCGCTACAAATAGTAGGTCGTTACTATAACCTGTTATAAAATCAAAAGACAGGACGAAAATCCTTGTGAAGAAAGCGGTTGTCCTGATTTGGACCAATGTTTTTTTAACTCTGCGAAGACACATGGTGGTCTCCCACAGACGATGGAGCACTGACGACTGCGAATTCTGCTACTCGTCTTAAAACATGCGTCCTCCCCCTCTCCATCTGAACCTGTCTTACATCTTCCCCCGTACGACTAACCTACAGAAACACCTCTGCGTACTTCTCATATCCTACATCTTGTGGTAAAGGTTAAAGATCAAGCATCGCCGTGGAAAGTTGCTCATGGACCAACTTTGAGGTAACCTAAATTTATGAGTGCCATCACATTGCTTTCTGTTTCAAGGTCGTCTGACATTTTTCGACAGTTCATTACTACACCAAGACCGGAGAATAATGGTCGTTTTCTTACTTATTTTTTTAGGTATTTTGTAGTTTATGTACATGAAGGATGCTGGGGTCTTTAAGTCAATTAAGTTTTTCTTTTTATAATCGTTCTTTATTATCCTTTACATTAATTGATTGCTGTGATAACACATGGGTATATATTTTCAATTTATGTGTTGTTCCAGTAACTGTCTATATGAAATGAACACGCATACACAAATCTGATTTAAAATAAAGTTTCCTTTTAATATTAGTGTAGAGGAGAAGGTGGAAATATGGGCTACCCATTTTGTTTTCCTCATAATAACGGAAAATTATGTGGCATATTGCTTGAAACTCTTATTGACATATAGAGTAATTATTCATATACATTTTTTCCAGTGTTAAAGGTCAATAGATGAAATAGATATTTGCATATAATTACTTTTTGAAAGAAAGACAAACTGGTCCTCTATATGTAGTAGGATCTAAATATGGGCTACCACAAAAGTTTGAAAATAAAATTGAAAAAAAAAAAAAAAACAAAGAAAGATAAGTAGGAAACCTGTGTCACATCAATGGCAATATTCTGTAACAAATAACGCAAATCACGATAGTGAAAATAAAGGATGTGTTAACTTGCTGGTAATATGGGCTACCTATCCCATATTTGACACATAGCGGTAGCCCAAATTAGCAGTATCGACTCATGAAGGTTTCTAAGATTATGTATGGCAATTGTTGTCCTAAATAAATCTGTGGTGTTCGGGTAAAGGGGTATAAGTCATTTTTTTGTCCAGGTGGAATTTTGTTCCCCAGATGAACACACAAGTTAAATTATACAAGTGGGTGTGCAAAAATCGAAGAATACTAGCAGTTGATGTGTTTTATTTGTGTAGCAAATTATTTGTAATAAGGGTTCCAAGTTTAATTTTCATTTATCTCCGAACTCATTTTTATGACTTATCTCCCTTTACCCAAACACCACAGAAATATTACTCTTATGGCAGGTATAGAGCTATTCTTAATCAGTGCAACACATCAAGCATGATTTCTAAACACAAAATATATTTCTTTTAATAAAATTGAGACTACATACCTGCAAAAGCTTTGAAATTGATGAAAAACACAAAGGACACACCACATCCACACCACAAAGCCAACTGGTTTGACTCTTTGTGCACGCAGACTGATGGACACGAGATGTAGTTTTAGAGCTTTTTCGGTAAGTAAAAATACCATATATAGTAAAAAACGAGGTAGCCCATATTACCACTCCTAACCCATATTTCCACCTTCTCCTCTACTAAATTCGACATATCAATATCTATTTATATAACAATATTAGTGTAAACATGAAAAGCTTTAAGTTTTTATATTGACGTCGCCCTGAAATGTTTCCGTAAATAGGTAAAATATTATATAATACTAGTGGCTTGTGCAGCAAATGCTGCTGCAAACTAAGTTCGTTAGACGTTCAAATAAAAATTTTTCACATTTATTTTCAATGAAGAATACTTGTCTTTTTGATAGTTATTTACTTCCATGATAATGAAACATACTCCCTCTGAATGGATTTTTTAGGCCAAATACTTTTTCTTGAACCTATCCAACTTCAGTTTTTGAGTTTCAACGCGAAAACGTAAGTATCAATGCCAGGACGATAGCAGTAGCTATTTCAGGTCATTGTGGATTGTAGGCAAAAGTTAAAAAATGCCAGGTTTGCTAAGCTTTCGAACAATAGCATTTTTATCGTCTTGCTGAATAGCTGCTGTAAGTAATACATATTTCCTTAGGAACTGAACTTGAAATGTAGAGCGTAAAATCATTTTATCCTACTAAGAGATCTTGCTGAAATGATCTGGAGACCACAAAATTTTCTGGGCCTCTTATTTTATCAGTAAGTAATACCTTTTTATATTTCCTTAGGAACTGTAATTTTTGCCAAGAGCGTCACGCGTTGGACTTCTTGAGCCAATACTGAAGAGAAAGAAGGGCATGACGTGTCATATAAATATCAAACGACAGTACACCACACCGCCATTAAGTTATATGAGAAAGACCAAACCCACTGGTTTAATAAGTATAAAAATATTTGATTTTAATAACAATATTATTATCTTACTTAAGTTTTGTAGTTATATATAGCAGTCAGTCAGTAAATTATAGAAATGATGATCTAAATTAAGATTTTCTCTACATTTACTTACATAACCTCAAAACGTTTCACTTTCATGTCATCAATATAGCATCAATATTATGTACAATTAATGAAGAATAGACGCATCATGATTCTAACTATAGTAATATTTAATTTCTAATTGTAATAATGTCATCAAACCACCTCAAGTTTCGTAGATTTGAATATCCAATACACAGCTGTAGGCCTACTCAGAAAATTATACACTGCAGAATCAGTTTTAGTAACAAATTGAATTGAGCTCTAAATATGTCGGCAATCCTGCAGATCATGGCCTTCGTGTAATAGCCTATTGTTTATTGTAGAGTGTGTTTTGTTCTGAAATTCAATCAAGTCGGCCGTGATTGAATAAAATTAGTTCTCAAAACTGACAACAGATGGATTTTGGAAAATAGGAAAATTATGTAGGAAAATTGACATTTCACTGAAAACTACTACTTTTCCGAAAAACTTTGGATGCCAGGCATGAAAATGAGGGGTCACTCATTAAAATCCGTTCAGCCGTTTTCCCGTAATTTCCATTACCAGTTCAAATTATATATATAGATATAATACAGCTATTTTATGTGAATTTGTGCAAAAGTAAATAACAATAATATGGTATTATTGACTTTTAAATTTTAAAAATTATAAATAAATAAAACTTTTTAATTTTGGGATTTTATAAAATGCATTGTATGCGTAATCCAGAGGACAGAAGATCATCTTTTTATTTGAGTGCTTAGTAAATGATTTCACACAGTTAACGAAACTAAACAACAAACGTTAATATCATTCGCAAATAATAAAGGAAATGAATTCGCGGAAAGCATAGGAACGGCATATATGTTTATGTATGTAAGCTTATATGTATATATACAGTGGTTCATGAGGTTTTACCGCCACTTACGGAGCTTATTTCCGAAGACATTCTCAGCAAAAAATTTCACATGTGTCCTAATCTCAATATTTTCAGTTACACTAATTTGAAGTTGTTTGTAAAATGCCATTATTCTTTCGTTTTAAACATAAAAGAATATTGCAGATAAAGAATAAACTATTCAGAAGTATCATTTCCTTAATTGGCTAGTATTTTGAAGCAAAAATGTGTTGTGAATTCCATAATTTCTTCGTACAGAATTTCTTTTCGATTTTTAACTACAAAATTATACTTTTCTTACGCATTTATCACAACAATTGTTACAAATCACGCTACTCTTCTAAATTCTTTAAGACTGTACATTATGATGCATAATTAAACTGTAAAGAATCAAGTTCCTAAAATATTATTTTATAAAAAACTTATTACAATAAATCATATTCATATTCTTTTTCTATTTAAAGCTTCCTTGATCATTGCTGTCCTTCTTTTGACTTCCTGGTAGCAGCTCATATTATTGCGTCCAAGTATTTGAAGCTGTTCATTTGCTCTACTGTCTCATTTAGAGTTCGAAAGTTTACCTCCTTTATTTTTCTTCCTATGACCATGGTCTTCGTCTTATTTGCATTTATCTTCTTCCCATACTGCTCACAGCTGTCATTCAGCTCCAGTAGCATATTCTTAGTATCGTCTCCTCTTCAGCTAGCAACGCCATATCTTCAGCAAATCTTACGCAGTTTATTCTTCTTCCTCCTACTACTACCACTCCTCCATTTTATAAAAACAGTTCTTCACTAAATCCTCCAAGTAGATGTTGAACAGAGTAAGTGATAAAGATCATCCTTGACGTACTCCTTTTCCTATTTCACTTCCTTCCGACATTTCTTCTCCTGTCCCGACTTTCATATAAAGGCTATGGCCATACTTAATTGTAGGCCTATGTGTGAGTTGATAATGCTTCCTCATTTTATTCTTTGTTAGTTTTATTTATTCAATTATAATTTTGATAGAATATCTGCAATATTACCTCACATCTCTGGACAAGCTAAGAAGGGAAAGGCTTGTACATTCTGAAAACTTTGGCTGTATGTTAACTGTACATCGTGTTGTGTATATTACACTGCGAAAAAAGTGTTGGAAGAAATGTAAGCGTTTTGAAGCCTGCTGCAGAGCGTGAAGACTTGATGGAGTACAAACAACGACTTAACCATTTCAAAACACTGAGGGAGCTTCCAACGCTCATTCAGTCACGAACACCGTACGTCGCCGTCTCAAGGGCTTCGCCATTCTGCTCATCAAGTGGTGTATCGGACAAGAGACTCTTCATTCTGTTTACAGTGAAATGTTAAAATAACATAATATTTAATCTGATTGTCATAGCATGAGGTTGAACCAGTAAATGTTTTACCCGCATAATAATATTGTATCAATATCCATATATATTAGGCTATGGCATATACAGTATTACAAGTTAATGGAGGAACATGTCTGGGACATCATACTGAAATAATTTACTTACTTATCGCTTTTAAGGAACCCGGAAATTCATTGCCGTCCTCACATAAGCCAGCCATCGGTCTCTATCATGTGCAAAATTAATCCAGTCTCTACAATCATATCCCACCTCCCTCAAATTCATTTTAATATTATCCTCCCATCTACGTCTCGGTATTTTTCTCTCCGACCTCCCAACTTAAGGTATGCGTTCACTACATCGTATCGCACTCATCGGACGAATCGCACGGATCGGAAAAAGACAATCTTTGCTGCAATTGTTATATAACCGCGTTCACTACATGTATCGCACGCATCGGCTCTCGGCAAATCCGTCCACGTTTCTCGGATGAGCAACTTTTCCGATGCGTGCGATCATAGCCTTCTTTAATAAATCAATTTTAATTGCTCAACTGTTACTATTATGTTGTGCCATGTTCAGTTTCGCACCAAAATTGCAGACGGAAAACTTATTTCGCTTGTACAAAATTGCGAAGAATTATATAATTTGAGGCGATCCCATTACAGTAATCAAGTTGTTTCTTACATATATATTATGTAATCAATATCGCTTTCGTTTCTTCCTCTTCAATTAAGACGTAAGAAGCAATTACAAATTCTTATTCGCTAACACTCATGATTAATAGACCTAACCTCAAACTCCTCTGTTTTCAGCAATGTCAATATCGTACGACGTCATGTTTTAAACAGCTGATAGGGGAATCCGATGAGGCGATGAGGTGAAGCCGTTACAGTGAACGCACCGCACTAAAAATATCCGTTGCGTGCGATTCGTACGAGGAATACGATACGATGTAGTGAACGCTTACCTTATCACTCTATATACATTTCCGGATTCGCCCATACATGCTACATGCCCTGCTCATCTCAAACGTCTGGATTTAATGCTTCTAATTTTGCCAGGTGAAGAATACAATACTGTATTGAAAATAGTAGACAAAATTGTTTTTAGGCAGCAATTCTAGAATTAGATTTTTTATGCTAGTTCGAAACAAATGTTTAACCACAGCCTAGTATATACAGTCACGAAGCTTGAGTTGCTGAAAGTACTAGGAACAATAGACTGTGCCGGACTATTTCGCATTGTCTGTGATGAGGCGATAGTAGCGAACCTAGTAGTTAGCAACTATCTATGGATGCATATTTCCTACGTATTGAGCTTCGAGACTGTATATACTACTAGACTGTGGTTTAACGCTGAGTCCAGAGCGATAGTTATCCAGCATTTGCTTTTAATAGGTTGAGGGAAAACCCCGGAGAAAACCTCAACCAGATAACTTATTCCAACCAGAATTTGAACCCGGACCCACTCGTTTTACGGTCAGGCATGCTAACCATTACTCCACAGCGGTGGACGATAATATTGTTATGGAACACATTTTCATAAAGTCATTCAGGTTTCTCTGTCACTCACATTACAGTGTTCCATACACCACTGAGTTCTTTAGAAATGGTAGACTAGTTAGGGAAACATCTCCGATCTAATTCAATACTGAGGCTCTTCCAACAAGCTTAGTCAGTTCCTCTGCTTTTATTTATGTTCTACTTCCTATCAATAATTAATTCAGATAACGGTACATCAATCTTTTTTGTTTTCTCTCCACTGCCTGAGCTCGAATCTTTTACTCAGGAACCTGTACGTGTCAATAACCAAGACAACTCAAGTCTTCACTTGCTTAGAACTGGATGTAATTGGGAGACAAGAATCTAGTAAAAGGTTTTAGATGGACTTTCCAACGCATGTCTCTGAAACACGTTAAGAGAATTAACTTACACTAACTTCGAAAACTACACCTATTGAAATTCCAGAACGGCTATTTTATATACATAAAAATGTTCGAATATCAGATTATACAGTATTTTCCTACTAGTCAAAAGCCATACGAAGCATACACGAATTACTGTAAAGCTGCAGAATATACCTGGGAGTTCAGTGAAAATACATGTTTTACATGTACTTCTCATACCAGAAACATTACTATTATTATGTTGTCTTTCTATATGCTTTCCTGTCAGTCAATCAGTCGAGGATTAGTCATTGAGCCAAGTTGCCTGTCTGTGAAACAAGATAGAGGAAAGTTTTCTGTCATTCGGTCAATCAGGCTTTTTTTAAGTCATCCAGTCAATTTTTTTTATCAGTAAAGTTGCTTGAATGTCAGAGAGTGTAGTTTTTTTCAGTCAGCCACTCAACCAGTAAATATATGTAAAATTAATCTATACTAATAATAAATCTGTAGCCGAAATTTTTCTGGTAATTTTCGATTTTACAAAATAATTGGTCCTAACATATATAATTAATCACCCTGAAACCGAAAATCGCTTTTCTTTAATTTTTGTTTGTATGTCTGTCTGTCTGTAACCTTTTCACGCGATAATGGCTGAACAGATTTCGATGAAAATTGGAATATAAATTAAGTTCGTTGTAACTTAGATTTTTTGCTATGTGGCATTCAAAATATATTATTTAAAAGGGGAGTTATAATTGAATTAAATAAATCGAAATATCTCGGTTTCTTATTATTGATTTTTGTTGAAAAGTGTTACATAACCTATACTCCAAGTTATTTTAAAAATAATTTCCCCAGTTTAAATGCCTTAAAAAAATAGGTGATATTTAATGAGATAAATTTAGTTTTAAAATTAAAATAACTTTAAGGCCGTATTATTAATAAAAACAAATGACTTGCAGTAATAACCTTGGACAGCAACAATTTGCTGAAATTTAGCATACAGATAATGTTTCTGTGTTTGTATCAAGATATCAGTAACTAAATTAACCGATTTGTATAATTAATTATTAATTCACCATTGCAAAGTGTAGTTTAAATGGACATAATTCTGTAATGTTATTACAGTAACTTTAGTGAAACAAGGACAGGTAAGATTAAAATCTTCTTAATTTAAAACTTGATTAGGCTATTCTGTAATTCGTTTCTCCTAAAATAATTTTTATGACCAAATGAGTGGTCTCTGGATCAAAATTATCGCATTTTAATTATGCAAATACAATTTAAATTAAGTAACATAATAAACGATTTATCCTTCTATCAAACACGAATTTCCTGGATCAAATGTCCTATTTTTTATGTAATTACTTTATATTTATTTCTAACGGGTGCAGCGATCTCGCACAAAATTAATTACATATATGAATTGAAGCAGTACAATACAATATATAAATGGAGTCAAATATCTTACGTTTGGAATTATAATTATTTCCTGTGTCCATTCCAAAAAACGAGGAATACTTCGAGATTGTGTTCGAATGAGGTTTTAATACAGCTTCGACTGATTGCCATTTAAGTTTTTTCCAAGATGTTCCCCAACTGTAAAGCGATTGTCAAGATATTCCATGGCCAACTACTCCTACGTTTTATTTGGATGTGGGTTCGAATACAACTTGGACTGATTGCCTTTTTCGAGGTATCCAACTATAACACGAATATCAGGTAATTCCATGGCGGTCCACACCTGTGGAGTAACGGTTAGAGCATCTGGCCGCGAAATCAGGTGGTCCGAGTTCAATTCCCGGTTGGGGCAAGTTACCTGGTTGAGATTTTTTTCCGGGGTTTTCACTCAGCCCAATATGAGAAAATGCTGGATAACTTTCGGTGCTGGACCCCGGACTCATTTCACCGGCATCATCACCTTCATCTCATTCAGACGCTAAATAACCTAAGATGTTGATAAAGCATCGTAAAATAACCTATTAAAATTAAAAAAAAAAGTCCATGGCGAATCCTAGGACTCATATTAACAAATACGATCTCGTTATCACTAATTTTGTAGTAGCTAGATAACCTTGAAGTAGACACGGCGTCATTAAATAACCACTTAAAATAATGAATTATAGAAGAATTGAATTGTTATGAAATGTATGAAATATACGAGTATAAGTTAATGAGGAAGTAGGTCTATGTGTTCTATAAGTTAGGAAATAAATTGAACTGAGATTTTATAACGTCATAGCACTCCCTCAATTAAGTTACTGTGTGGAACTGAAATATGATCACCAGGGAACGGATTTATATGGACTAAAAATATATGAAATATGTAAATATATATGTAGTTATTTTTACCAAAATATGGAATTAAATATGGATTTTACCAAAATATGGAATTAAATATGGACTTAAAATTATAAAAAAATGACTATGTACGTTAAATATTGGTACATTTTAATCAAACTAAACAAAAAATATAATGGACGTACCTTATCTTCCAATGTAGTTTCAACAAAACACAATTTTTATTGTCTGTTACCATAACAATAGGTTACAAACATTTCTTTCAAGTGCTGAAAAGTGAATCTTCTTCTATTGTCTCTGAGGATAGATTTATACTGACTAAAGAGCGTTCGACGTCACAAGAAGTAACTGGTACATAATTCAATTTCACAATGTCTGCTGGGGATAAGTCCAAGTTAATCTTCACTGTTGATTCACCACTCATCACAGCAACAACCTTTTGTAGTTCTTCATATCCAGGGTTTTTGAAAGTACAGTGTCCACCTTAGCTCTTACTGCATCTGCAACTTTACCTCTACCACGATTCAGTTGTTCCACAGTACTATTTATAATTTCAAAACTTTCAGATAGTGAAAGGTGCCTATTTTGGAGACTTTTGAGCGTTTTTATGATGCATGAAAATGTATGCTGAATGTGAGCTAAGTCATTCTTCACACTTATGTCACAGGTAACTGTTTTCGCAGTATCAATTGAGACTGCATCTTCAGAGTCCAATGCAAGGAGAACATTGTTAATAGAGTCTATATGTTCGGCATAATATTCAACTGCTTCTAGCCATGTACCCCATCTAGTTAAAATTGGCTTTGGTGGCAATGGAATTTCAGGGTACATTTCTTTCAACACGTTAACTCTACTGGGAGCTTTGAGAAATACTTTTTCACTGATGAAATCAACAAATCTACTTTAGGAAATTGTCTCTGACCACTTCTGCCACACGATGAAATGCATGCGCCACACAAGTAAAATGAGTCAATTTAGGATATACAACAGATAATGCTTGTCCAGCTTTGACCATATAAGGGCAGCATCGCTAATAAAGAATAACACATTATCGTACATAATACCCTTTGGCCACAGGATACCCATAGCTTCGTTGAACAGTTTAACTATAGTTTTGTTATTGCACTTTTCTAGAACATCACAATGTAAAAGAATTCGTTCAGAATATTGTTCACTTAACAAACCGATAACTACATTACCAACAAGTCTACCTTCTTTGTCAGGAGTCTCATCAATGGAAACCCAAATTGAACTATCTTTAATTTCATCTCTTATCTTCTGTATTGTCTCATCGTAGATGGATGGAGCATACGTCTTCCTAAGTGTTGACTCATCCGGGATTGTATGTTGAGTATATTTTTCAAGGAATTCCCTGAAGACCTTATTCTTTAGTTTGTAGAGAGGAATATCAGCAGAGATGAGAGAACGGCACAGGTCGATGTTAAACTCAGATCTTACATTCGATGTTGTTGGTTGTGTTAAAAACAATTGTCTCTGCTTGGAATTTAGTTGTTTGTTGGCCTGATGTTTACTAGTTGTAATGTGTTGTTGCACCAGGAACTTTTGTGTAGATGATACTGCACACTGACACAAATTACAAAATAATATTTTATTGTCAGTTGATAAACCATCTTCTTTAAATTCTGAAATGTAACTTG